>OX377619.1:172583623-172781476 GCA_947397865.1 Polietes domitor | reverse complement strand
GGCCGAAGAAGAAGCAATACGAGATGAATCAAATGTGAACAAAAATATATAAGTTTTGTTATATAATTCTAATAACTATCGCATTTTGTCATAAAGCATTGCTATACGAAGATTGGCAAATGCATTTTGGAAAAAAAAAACAAACAATCAGAAAAAGCCATATTTTGTATTTAACAATTCAAACAGAAGACCAGAATGCCATCGGCTTTGTTAAACATATTAATTTAAAAATACAAAATATTTTGTTATCTAATTTTACAAACTAGGTAGGTCCCCTTTACAAATATATATAACCAAACAATAAAAAAATTTTGATTTTTTAAAAAATCGTTTGTGTCGACAAAGAGGGTCATAATTTTTACATTTATCAATAGAACTCTTATTGCTTATTTTTTTTTAATTTTTTACTTATTTTTAATGGGTTTTTTCATGACAGCAAAAATCCGAATAAAATTGATCAAAGAGATTGTTTCAAACCACTCTTTCTAAGAGAAAGTGTAAACTGCAACGATTGTAGCCATGATAAGAATTTTTAATAGCAGGCTTATATTTCCAAAGTCAGTGTACAAATATTAGAAGTACAAATTTGAATTTTGATAAAAAAGGAAATACAAATTATCCGTAATTCTTTTTAATATTGTTTTGGTATTTAGAAATCCAAACAACATTATAAAATTTTCCACTTTCTTCTTTTAACATTTATATAGTTTATATTGTTTTCAAGAATTAATTCTAGCTGTTTATATTTTGTAACGTAATTTCTGTAAATTATTGCAAATAAATGTACACACATGGCCCGAAACTTACATACAGTCCTCGTACCAACTTCTGAAAGAAATTTGTTTCACAAGTCGACACATACACGTGAAACGATGCACATTGACTCACAATGATATTTTAAAAGTCCATAACATTGAATAAAACTCATAAATCAGCAAATGGCGAAACGTATTTGTCCCCAAACACATACATGCACACGTATATCAGGGTGGCATGCTCTACTTATTGTTAGAGCAAAAAATATTTATTATTAAAAAATATTTGAAAACAAGTTAAGTATGATAAAATTGCCTGAAGACTTAGATGGTCCATCAAGATGAGGCATTTTGTTTACTAAATATATATGTATATATATATATATATATATTGTTTACTAAATATATATCTGGTCAAAATTAAAATAATATTAATCGTCATCTATAGTAAGATATATAGGTGTCAGTTATTATGATAGTGGCCTACGACATGTCACAATTGGGAAAAGCGAACTAAATTGTTGTAGAACATGCTCTTGCGAGTGTGTGTCAACGAAACCCCTAAATTTAAAAATTTTGTTAAACGTATATATAGTAGAGCCATTTAAGTTAGGGCCGTCACTATAACTATGAGTAAATTTTAATTAAAAATTGTCTACATGTATATCGATAGGAAGTAATAATTCTGGTCTGACTCGATATATTTAAATGTTTTTGTTAGCAGAATTGTCCTATTGTCTAAACAAGAACCCAAAGAGAGTTAGACCTTATGTATGTACAGACAATAAAAATTCATTTTTTAGTAAATTATTTATAATATTTTTAATAACATATTTTTTTATTGACTAAAATCAGTTCAGAAGGCCTCAACAAATGAACTGAAGTTTGTAACCTCGGCAGAACTAGGATTTTTTCATCTTTTTAATTTTGCATCCGATCCGGAAATATTTGAGAGCATGTCGAAAATAAGAAAAATGAAAAAAAAATATGCTAAAGATATGCAAACAACATGTTGCATATGCAAAAATACGAGGGAAAAAACGCTAGCACCTAAGCGAAAGGAGCAGATTGTATTACGTCTAATAGTTGTAGATCAGTTAGAATTGCAAATTTCCGAGATCGGTCCAGAGGAGAAATGTTTCCCTATGGAGGATCCCTACTAACCCCTATAATTTCGATTATATAAACACAAAGTTTGCGAAAATTTCTGATGTTTGGTTAGTTAAATTATCTTATAGCATGAACGTCCACCATACCTTTACCATTGGGTTTAGTGCAAACAATTTGGTTGCAGCTCAAAAAATGAAAATCAGTATACAATCGGGTGGGGCTGTATAGACTCGAAGAATACGACAATCTTTAAATATTCGTTCTTTTATGGTCATAATAGCCAAAACAGGATAAAAATGGTGCCAATCAAATGACAGTGGCTGCTTAAGTGAAATTCGGTGTATTCATCTCACCAATCGGATATACAAGTAAATATAATGGATATTTCAAAATCGTACTATTGAGGGAAATGAGATAAAATTGGTACCGAACAAATAGCTGCAGCTGTAATAATAGAATCCGGAGTTAGATTCCTTTAACGTTAGACGTGCAAAATTTTAAATTTGAACTTTTGAAGGGAAAAGTTACGAAAGGGAATAAAAATGGTACCAATGAAACCGCTGCTGCTAGAATAATGAATTCGCTCTGGCTTCGTAAAATCGAAAAAATCGCTATATATCGATTTTTGTACTTTTGGAGCCAAAATGGGCAAAAAGTTATAATTGACAATGGCTGCAGCTAGAATCGTATCTTAACATTCGGGGTGTACATTACTTTGATAGTGTGAACACACAACATAAATGAATTATGGCAAATTTGTATTTTTATTGAAAACGGGCGAAAGGGGATAACAATACTACAATTAATCGACTGCAAAATCATGAACTCAACTAGAATCATGAAATTCGATTTATACCCAAAAAATTCGATCTTTCTTCAAATTCGTACATTTAGGGACAAGATAGGTGAAAAGGGTATAATTGGGACCTATCAAACGGCAGTAGCTACAATTTTAAAATTTGCTTGTACATTCCACTTGGAGCGCAAAAGATAATGGATTTTAGGGACAAAAAATTAAACCAGCCGATCTGCTGGTAGGAACAAAATCCAATATACATGCTCCTCAAACTGTTTAGAAGATTGATATTGAAAATAAGCGAAATCGGTTCAAAGGAGAAACTTTTTTCCATAACAAAGAATGAAAATACCGCCAATTTTTCTAATATCAAAGGTATTTAAACGTAAGACCATTTTGCATCTATATTTAATAGAATGGAAATTTATTTACAAATGGCATGGTGACATTTATTACTTGGCTGCAGACTACCACGATCATGATTTCGACCATGTCAAAAGTCTTTTCAAGTGGCTTCGGAGCGACTTTTCGACATCAAACCCAGCCTCTATAAGGATATAATTCTCACAAACGAACGAGAAGGACAACTCACTTGCCGAATTTGCGTTTAATTAATTTAATTCAAATTTATAATAATGAAAGATTTAAGTAAAGTTTAAATACAATAAATAGCATTGAAATATAATAATTTCCTTAATATGTTACTATATTTCTATGTGAAGTCGACAGCCTCCAACCAGATGGTAATACTATGGAATGCATTCCAATAAGGAGTGTATTTCAGATTCGGCGCGGATGATCGCTTTTTTACTCCTTTTTAACTCAATTATATTTTTATTGCTTACACTTAGTACAATAAATCAATTACATTTTTTCAAATATTGTAAGAAGCTAAAATTAACCAGCTCCAATTAAGTTCCTTAATATTGCAATATTTGAAGTACTATTACATCGCTAAAAAATATTTTCTCCAAATTGATATCACCGTCAGATCATTTTACATTACAAAGGATATGTTATATGTTTTAATAATTTATTTTTGTACTTACAAAGGCGACATGGTTATCAGATGAAAAAGAAAAAAATCTGTTAAAAATAAATTAAATTTGATGCTTGTGTTTGTTTAGTTTAACATTAACAACAATTTCAATGTTCACCTCTTAAAATGTAAAACATGAATAAACTAAATGAACTAAAGGTGAAAACTTGATATGATTGTTAATGATAAATTCATGATACAGATAATTCATGCATTTATTTATTTGAAGTATTTGGAAAAAATATCCTTCTCTTTTTTTTTGATACCCATATGGACTTTGTACGGCTCTCAAAAGTAAGAAACTAAATTATTAAAACACATATCGCCTTTGGAAATCAAAAGCCCTGCGAAATGGGAGAAACATACATAAATTCGATATACTCTCATGTGTTTATGGCCTTGTTCAGGTCCTAAACGTACTGTCGCATGGTGTATCGTATCGTTAACATATAATTATCCTCAAAACGAAATATTGGAAACAAATTTGAGGTACGGAGCAGAGATTGGTTAAGTTGTGCACTCTCTAGACGATCATGGATTGCTCGTCCACAAAACCATCAGCATGGTTTTGTTTGCAACCACTACTGATTCTCTCTCGATGCAAGTAAATATTCTAGATACCTTAACAGAACACGAAATATTTCGGTTTATTTTCCCTGCCGATATTTTTCGGACAATCGAGTCATGGAGATTCATTTCAAATATAAATATTTGTTCTTAACTTTTATGATCAATTTCACTGATTTTTAGGTGTTTTTGAACATTTAAATTCCAGCTAAACAGAACATTTTTGCTTGGTTATAGAAAAGAGAAGATCCGCATTCAACTATACACATTTCGGTCATATACATATTTCACTCATCAACTCATCAGTGGTATTTTTCTGAAACATTATTCTGTTATTTTCTCCTAAAAATGAAATAGTCGCCCTTTTCCTGTTTATATATTTATGGCAACAATTCTTATAAAGACGTATAACTCGTTCTTCTCAAATTTTTTCTTTTTTAAATCAAATATTTTAAAGTGTTTATATTTTTGATACATATGTATATTTTTCGAAAGAAACATATTCTTTAAATTGAGTCTACGTAGGAAACCGAATATCAAAATCAATTATTTGATTTTCTAGAGATTTTATAAATGTTGTATTTGAGATTTTAAATATTAAGAAACATTTCGAAATATTATTTTGATTAACGGATATTTAAAGGATAATGATTTTAGAAAACACCTTATTACTCATGGCCTGAATGAATTAGAAACCTAAAATATCTATGGAGATCATATTTATCGCATACATTATCAAAATATTACTATTGGAATTTATTAATTTATTTATAGAAAAGGTTAAGTTGGTACTGTGAGTTTACATAATATTTCAATTAGTTTTAAACAACAGAAAATTGTCATTTCTTAGTGGTCCACTCTAATGTAAATAAATATCACACATTTCTACACGGACTCCCGGATCTTTGACTGCTACTACTTACTTCTTTTTGAGTTGCACAATCAATGGGTCTTTCAAGGCACTGGCATACGACTCATACGTCTGTATGAGTGTGTAGAAGAGTAATAAGTATTTGAACGAGCGGTGTGCATGCGTGTGTGTGTGTTCATTCATTCATGGCAACATGTCAGTGTATTTGTAACAATCGTGTTGGCATTACAGCAACGACAGCCACCATTACAAACGAACAAATGCAGCGACATCGACAGAAGCAGCAACAGCAGCAGCAGCTTCTATTACTGACAGTTATAAATATGCATTTATTTTGTGCAAAGTGCATTTCGTACAACATTTACAACAAGTTCCAAACATGTGTGTCCGTACACACACACACACGAACACACACTTGCATATGTTTCGATCCTTGTGCACCATGACTTGTTTTTCTTGCACTCCATCTTTGTGTCTGCGTTCAAACGCCATGCATATGTCGTTATTTATGTGTGAGTGAGTGTGTGCGTTTGTATTATTGTAAATTGTAAAATAAATACCAAATGTAATGGCTAAAGTAGAATCCTTATTCCATTTCTTATTTCCGACTTTTTTCTCTCTGTCGCTATGTCTCTCTCTATCTCTTGTGCTCGCTCCCTTTCGTGTATATATTATAAATTTTGTTTTGTTATTATTTTTTACAATTTCGTTTCGTTTTCTTCTTCTTTACTGACAATCTTTATTTAAGCTTCATTGAGCTGGAAATTTGTGTTACATTCGACACACTTGGAATAAACTTTAGTAAATCCATAAGTAAACAACATAAGGAAATATTTCAAAAAAGATGGCATTAAAAATTTATATGTAGTTTTTTAGATATGTATGTATGTCCATGCATATGCATGCATTTAAAAGCACATTACATATGCACTGGCAAGTAGATGTACAAACTGCAGATTCAATATCGAACTGGAATTGAATTGGAAAATAAATAATAACAAAAAAGTAGTCCAATTATAGTTGAGAAAGCATTTCTAAATTATGAACTCAACTGAATTTTCAGTTTAAAAGATAGTTGGTCATTTGCACTGGAAATACAAATTGCCCAATGGCTGAAGACTATTACAATTGTAGAGTGGTTAAGCTAAAATGAACTTAATCTAGGCTTTGGTAAATTCATATGAATGTAATCCTAGAAGAAACATAAGGGGGGCTACCCTCAATCAGTGAGTTGCGCCCGATTTCACACATTTTTTGGACCTACTGTTTATAGTTTTCAGTTTCCCATCGAACGATGTATCCACTATTTAAGAAAATTTAAGAGGGAGATGTGTTTTTGCCCAGCAATCCCATTTTAAAGCATTTGAGCATTTTAAAATTTGGCATTGCTTTTACACATTATTTTATAAGGCAACCCTACTACCTGTGAATGTATTTATTTATGAAGTTTAGTAAGAAGTATGAGAACAGTTTGGTTTTGAAAATCCGCAGGTAATTGACTGATTTATTAAAGTTTTAACAAAATCTAAATTTTTGAAGAAATACAAGTTTGTGGCCATTCCACTTCATATCCTTCAAAGTTTTACGTATTTAAGGTCCAACAAAAATACCTAAAATTCATCAAAACAGATGAAAATGGTTATGAAGTTACTAGATTTGCATTTCCTTAAAAAAAAAAACGAATTCCCAAAGTGGGGAAAATGTGTTCCACAATTTGGGATTTTTTCTGAAATGGTCAAAATCTTTTATTTTGCCATTTTAATTAAGTTATTGAAGTTTTCTTGCAAAAACACGAATTCCCAAAGTGGGGAAAATATGTTCCAAAATTTGGGATTTTTTCTTAAATGATCAAAATGCTTTATTTTACCAATTTGACTGAGTTATTGATGTTTTCAGTAAATCTAAATAATTGAAAAATAAAAAGTTGTGGCCGACCATTCATTCCACTTCATATCTCTCAAAATTTTACGAATTTGAGTTCCCCAAAAAAATACCCAAAATGCATCAAAACAGATAAAAGTGATTAAAAAGTTACTAAATTTGCATTTTCCTGCAAGAAAAAACGAATTCCCAAAATGGGGAAAATGTGTTCCAATTTTGGGATTTTTCTAAAACAATCAAAATGCTTTGTTTAACAATTTGGCTGAATTATTGAAGTTTTCACGAATTCTAATCCTTTATTTCACCATTTTGACTGAGCTATTGAGGTTTTCTTGCAAAAATACGAATTCTCAAAGAGGGGAAAATGTGTTTCAAAAATGGGATTTTTTCTAAAATGGTCAAAATGCTTTATTTTACCATTTTCACTGAGTTATAGAAGATTTCACAAAATGTAAACTTTTAAAAAATACAAGCTTTGACTATTGCCTTCGCATCTTTTAAAATTTTACGAATTTGAGGTCCAACAAAAGTATCCAAAATTCATCAAACTGGATAAAAATGGTTAAAAAGTTACTAGAAATGCATTTTCTTGCAAAACCACGAATTCCCAAAGTGGGGAAAATATGTTCCACAATTTGGGATTTTTTCTGAAATGGTCAAAATCCTTTATTTCACAATTTTGACTGAGTTATTGAAGTTTTCTTGCAAAAACACGAATTCCCAAAGTCGGGAAAATGTACTCCAAAATTTGGGATTTTTTCTAAAATGATTAAAATGCTTTTTTTTACCAATTTGACTGAGTTATTGATGCTTTCACTAAATCTAATTTTTTGAAAACTACTAATATTGGCCATTCCACTTCACATCTTTCAAAATTTTACGAGGTCCAACAAAAATACTCAAAATTCATTAAAACAGATAAAAGTGATTAAAAAGTTACAAAATTTGCATTTTCCTGCCAAAAACAAATTCCCTAAATGGGGAAAATGTGTTCCAAATTTGGGATTTTTCTAAAACGATCAAAATGCTTAGTTTTACAATTTGGCTGAATTATTTAAGTTTTCACAAATTCTAAATTTTTGCAAAATACAAGTTTTGAACTGGGAACATGCTTTGATGTTGAAAAGTCGCTGCGAAGCCACTTGAAAAGACTTTTGACATGGTCGAAATCATGATCGTGGCTGCATGATCTGCAGCCAAGTAATAAATGTCACCATGCCATTTGTAAATAAATTTGCATAATATAATAATAATTAATAAATTACAGACCAAAAAAAATTCAAACGAAAAAACTAAAACAAATGAGCGTTTTCACGGCAGAAGTATTGCTGGGTAACTATACCTGCATATACACATACTTACATATGCAACTCAATGAGATGCTTGTAAGATGCCATGTGTGCTTTATTACTTGGTGCGATTTTTTAAACGCAAATTCGGCAAGTGAGTTGTGCTTCTCGTTCGTTTGTGAGAATCATCTCCTTATAGAGGCCGAGTTTGATGTTGAAAAGTCGCTGCGAAGCCACTTGAAAAGACTTTTGACATGGTCGAAATCATGATCGTGGTAGTCTGCAGCCAAGTAATAAATGTCACCATGCCATTTGTAAATAAATTTGCATTCTATTAAATATAGAAGCAAAATGGTCTTGAGCCAGGACAATATCCCAGTTCAAATCAAATATTAATTATTTTTAATTTCAATTTAAATTTTCGTTTACAATTGCTTTAGAGTAAGTACCAGGAATAACATCATGAAACTTATGGGCCGGTTTACTGACACTATTAGCTATTAATAAAATTTATTTTACAAAAATCGAAGGTAATTTTTGTTTATGAAATAACTAAAAAATAAATAAGAGAAAAAAATAAAATAAAAATATATGTTTTGATTTTATAATTTTGTATAAGACTAGGGGAAATTCACTTGAAATTACAAAAATATATATGTTAGTTTCTCATACCACAAAAAGTTAAAATTTTTTTAAAATTACCCTATGACAAAAATACTTTATTTTCGATCCAGCCGATTGTCCACAATTATCCTATTTTTTAAAAAATCGGGAAATGTAGATTTATTCGCAATATATTTGCTATAGTTCATCAAAATTGAAGAAATGAAATTAAATTACCATATTTTATTTAAAAAATTGAAAATCTTCACACAGTGGGAGTAATCAAAGTGAGTTTAATATAGAATTCATACAACTTGTGTAGAGTTCTACCTCACGTCCACCTAAAGTAATTTAATTTTTCTTTTTATTTACTTTTTCTTTATTATAAATAAAAAAAATATGTATTTAGCTGGGATAAAAGGCAATACAGATTAAACGAAATGACAGTCCATAATAGCCAAAAACTTTTTCTGATCCCATCTAAGCCGATTGCAATTTGCATAGCACCCACGTCGAACAACAAGAATTTTCCAAGATTTTACAAACTTTGCAAGATTTATCAATTTCCAGTTTTGATTGTAAATAATAAACAATTTCAATTGAACATTAAGCCTCGGTAATTATAAGATTCATGAGTTCGCAACAACAAATATCCCACCCCCAGGGCCTCTGAAAACAAAAAAGGAAATCAGAGCTTTATGGAAAACAATGAAATGTGCACGTCTCACGCTCTTAAGATTTTCATTTTCGTATTATTTACATTATTTTTTATGGAAAAGTTTATTTTGCCTTCTCCGCCCCCTTAAAAAATCAAAAAATAAGACAAGCAAACAAACAGAATACTACGAAACATTGTAACACGTCTTTGGCAAATTGATGTGATAGAAAATTAACTTTAACTTAAACGAAACGTAATACAAAATACCAATACCCCAGCACAAAAAAAATATATATAAAAATTCCAAGAAAAATAACGAAATAAAATAAAGGGCGACGGGGAGTATGGCACAAAAGTGGAAAGTGGAGCCAAAAGTAATAAAATATTGTCACTATGTAACAAATTAGGAATTTGTGTGATCGAAAGGCATTAGCAGAGCATGAATACAATACCAACCGAAAAAAACAACAACATCAAATAAACAAAATGAACGGTATTGAAATATTCAATGACAGAGATGAAAAGTAATCGCTTAGAGGAGGATAGCGTAATAAGGCGGGCGCAAAATGTACTCGGAGTGAGGGTCATGTTTTGGAAAAATAAGAGAACAAATGTTAGTGAAATTATGAAAAAAAACACATGAAAGAATTTGATATAAAACCAAAGGACAACAATATTTGGTTGTCACCTTACGAATTAATCTCAACGATTATGGCACCAACGCAATATCATACTGACTGATGTATCATACCTATGTATCATATCAATCATACAACAACTTACATCATATATATTTTTGCTAAATAATCAATGAATATGTCAATTTGACGTATGTGATATAGTGACAATATCAATTATAATTTTCAAGATTGTATAAAAATAGCATATCAATCAAGCGACATTTAAGTCTCAAACAATTAATATCACTTATTCGTTATATGTTCTTTAAATTGATATCTATCATACGCTCCATATGACTGATTGGTGTTTATGATGGTCACAAGACGTTTTTGTTTCCCGCCAGATCGAAATATTTGCAGTCGTCCAGGAAGTTAACATGTGAACATGCTTTCCTTCATATTTTTTAAGAATACTTAACTTAACATAGTTTCAGTTCTGTGCCAAGAAAAAAATGTTTGTGTGGAGTGCAAAAGCCAGTTTTTACTTTATGCTTGTTAAAGTTGAATTTCAAATCATGAGACCAACTACAAATATTTTCTCAATTTTGGCGATTTAACAATGACTATGAATGCTATTTCCATGCCATAATAAAAACAGCATCACTATCAATATCATTTTATTATTTAATATTTTTCAAAGAAAGCCATAATTATACCCTCCATTTTATTTATTACATTTAATTTTCAACACCTTTAGATACTGATAGGTGACTCTATGAAGTATCTAAATGTACCGGCCATGTCTACATAGTGTGAGAATTTTACTGACATATTTTTTTGTACATTTCAGGAATTATATCTGAGCAACGTGAATTGCTGAGACTGTTCTTATGTCATATTTGTATTCAGCGCACTGAAGATGCCTGTGTAGCAATTGTCTTGATCTGTTGAATATTATAGTCCAGATAATATAATAATAACAATACATTCACCTCATATGTTTCTAGTTAAAGTATAAGATTTGTCCCAAATTTGAAGAAAATCTGTAAAAAAATATAGTTTCTATAGCGAATAATGTTGGGAATTTGGGAACGAAATTTGTATGGTGGCTATATCTAAATCTGAACCGATGTTTCTAATTGAAATTCAAGGTGCTCAGCCAAATGTGATCAAAATAGATTAACTGATCTGTGAGTTACAGTTTTATGGGGACTATATTTAAATCTGGACCGATTTGCTACAGATTAAATAGCGTCCGTCCTTGATTCGCAAACCATAATTCTGCCAATTTTTGTTATGATCAGACAAAAATTGGGACCTGTACTTTGAATACAAGAATAGATAAATGATAGATAGATAATGGCTTAATGAAGAATACAAGGCCTATTTGATATTGTTGTGTTTACAAAGAGGGTCTAAAAATTATTCTACATATTTCCATTGATCTTTAACATATAGACATTATTTTCTTATTTAGTATGTTAGCTTTTCAGAAAAAGAATAAACCATTTTTCCGACACAGCTAAAATAGTTTTTTGTCTCTATTTTCAAATGAAATTTTCAAAGTTGTTAGTAATATAAGCGAATCAAATATAAGTGATCAGAATTATATTTCCAAAATGAGAGTACAAATATAAGGAACGATAATAGGAATTTTAGATTTTTTTTTTAATTTATGCCTACAACATTTTTGTAAATTGATTTTACGAATGCCTCAAGCAAACAAAAAAATAAGTTTTTGGCTCTCGGACATAAATTTTTTCCAGAATTTTATTTTTCACTTGTTGAGCCTTGTAAGCTGGGGTCCAAGTCATGATCTTTGAGAACGTTGTTAGGGCTGCTACTGTAGAACATATATCAAATACGAGGTCAACTCTATTCATGAAAGTTAAATTTCCGCCTCTAGTGACTAACCCACTTGCAAATTAATGGCCTAATTTATATTTTTACGTTGTGGACCTAGCGACTGGTTCTAATCAAAGGACTAGTTTTGTATGGCCATTCCTTCCAATGACAAACAACTTTATAACTCTTGCATAAAACAAACAAATTAAGGTAGTTTGATATCAGCTTTCAACTGGCTGACCCACTTATTAACAACTTAACTTAGTTATAACGTTATATCTTATTCGAATGAATGTAGTATATTTGCAACATATTTAAACATATATTGTTTATTGCCGCCATGACCTAACCCGACGCTATATTATTTCGTAATCTTGTGACATATTCAATTCAGGTATTTTCCATATTTTCATTACTGTGCCGTGGTAAGAAAATTTCTGAAGAAAATTTAGCAATGGTTTCGAAACTATTTTCATTTCATTTGACTACTATTTTGATAGTATGTATTTGCGTATGAATAATGACAAAACATTTAGCAATTAATATTACTCATACGCAATATGATTCAAATTAGGATAGACCTAATTCATACCAAGGCGATGAATTATTTGAAAAATTTAAAAAAGTAATTATGAAAAATCATATTTTTAACGGATGATTAAAATTGAATGCTGTGACTATCTGATATTTGACATTTTTAGAAGGTGTATCTAAATTTGAAATATTCTAATAGCCTTATAACCATTCAACCAAACTAACCGGCCTAAAATCAAGTAATTTATCATTGATTTTAGTTTTACCCCTATTTCAGTATTTATTTCTCTATATCAAAAGTATGATTAAAATATACTTCACAAGTAATATCACTCATACGCTATATGATTACAATTTGTATTCGAATATTCTAAAAGGCCTATATATAATTTGTGGATTTTACATTCAATTGAATTTTTAGGATAGGAAGATTATCTCTACCCTACATTCAATATTTATTTTAAGCGTATAATTAATGTCAATACATTTCGCAATTAATGTTACTCATACGCTGTATGATAACCATTGGAAATATTGTTTTACCAAGATTTCATTTCGAATATCCCAAAAGGCCTATAATCGTACATTCAATCGCCTATTAAGGACGACAATCATTTAGCTCTACCCTCATTTCAATATTTATATGAATCGTATGATTAATGTCACTACATTTAGCAATTAATATTACTCATATGCATTATGAAAACAAATAGGATGTCTTGCGTGTAAAATATTTATAGATTGTTAAAAGTGCATCTGGAATTGGAATATTCCAAAATCCAAAAAATTTGAGGACTTGAAATTTAACCGATGCTTAAAGACGACTGACTAACTGCCCTGAAATCAATTCTAAAGAAATGACGTTATAATTGACTTTAACTCTATCCTTATTTCAATATTTATTTCATGCGTATGATGAACGTCAATACATTTAGCAATTAATATTACGCATGCGCTATATGACTACAATTATGAGTATTGTAATACCGAGCCTATGAAATATTTTGAAAATTTTAAAAATTTCATTTGCATTTGGAATTGTTCAAAAGGCCTATAATTTTTAGATTTCACATTCAACCGATGACTTAGAATCTGGTGACAAACTGACTTGAAATCAAGCAATTTATAAGTATTATATCTTGTATATACATTTATCCCAATAGTCCTTGTTTTGTTCATTAAGATTATTATAAAATAAAAACAAATATTATGTTATTTAAGTAACAGTGCTTGCTCCCCTATTTAACCACGAATTTAGAAAATCACGATACTTTTAATTTGTTTGTTTCTACAAAGAGGATCATAACTTTCACATTAATCCACAGATCTTTTACGTATATAAAAATTTTTATAGGCTTTTTCGTACCAACCATTTTTGTAATTTTTTGGAGACTTTTCCCGAATCACTATTTTTATGTGAAAATGAAATTCATAAAATTTGTAGCCACCATAATTACCTGTGATTGGGTCCATATTATCCATAAAAAAATTTTGCGTTGATTTTATCTCTCAATGCAAACAAAAAAATCATTTAGGTCTCGGACACATTTTTTTTATTTTGTGTTATTTATCATTGATTTTACTACCACCCCCCATTTTTCAACTGCCCTTCGCAATTAAGGTCCCAGCAAAAAATGCCTACAAATAAATACAAACATACACACACAGAGAGGGGAAAAATTTAATTGAAAAAACAATCAAAACATATTTTCATGTTTGAGGTATTAAGTAACATTTATAAACGTTTTCGCCCTATCCGAGCTCTGTTTTGTTTGTTTATTGAAAAAAGAAAAGAAATACAAACAAAACGAAAGATTCGATACGAATGAATTCAATTGAAATAAATTCGAATGTTTACGTTACGCATTAAATCGTTTCTACGCTGCCAGTCGTCGGCGAGTGTATTAATGAGGACGAATGAAAGGAAAGAGCAGAAAAATCTCAAATATTCGTTCAAATCAAATGAAAACAGTGGCCTTTGAGAAGACAAATATCGGAGGGCAGAGGGAGCAAAAACAACGACCACTATGGAAGAACGCTTCGAAGAGTGTTAATATATACAAAAAAAAAACACCATCTTTAATGTGTTTGTTGTTGTTTTTGTTTTAAGTAAAAAACCCCCCAAAAAAGGAGCTGCCAGGAGAGGTGTGTGTGGTGTGAGACACTTGGTTTTTGAGTGACAGCGGAGTTGGCCCGTTTTGAGGTAATGTGGCGTGTGTCATGATGTATTTGAAAGTTCGTCATTGGGTTTACTCCTGCTCCTACTCCTCTTCGGCCCCTCCTGCCATTGAACTCCATGACATTTTTTTTGGGTTGATATTTGACACATGTTTTCATTTTCACTTTTCCTGGGTGTTATTGGTGTTCTTGTTGTTCTCGTTCCCGGAAACAATTTGTTTTCAAATTGCTTTTTATTGTTTTTAACCTAAGGAAGCTTAAAATTAGAAAAGTTTTTCTTTCAGCCAGCTTCCAGGCCACGACCCACCTCCATTGTGTGTGTGTGTTTGCCGGGTGCGATGTGTTTTCTTTATTCAAGCGCGAGCTTTGCTTTGATTTCTATGAAATACCCCACCACCCACCGACCACCAGCAAATATCATTTCATTATGCCAAAGTGCGTGTTTTCATTATTGACAAACAAACAACGAATATTTGTTGGGACTTTTTTTTCGCTGGAATTTCATCGTTTCAACGCTCTTTCATTCCGTCTAATTTGGTATTTATTTGTTCGTTCGGTGCCATTTGTTTTATATGACGGGCGGGCGGTCGGGCGGGCGGTCGGGTGGACGGATGTCGTTGTTGTTTTTTTAGCGACTCTACAGCAAAAACAATAATCACAACAACAATAGTAATAATTTAATGTTATGGAAATTACAAATGATTGTATATAAATTGAAATTATCGTACATCAATTTGACTGTGTTGCCAGCGGAAGCTAGCCATCAAAAGTTGTCAACTGCTCTGTCTGGTGTTATTTTCTCGAAAATCTTCTAAATGTTTTCAATGAAGCATAAGTGTAATATTTTTTGTTTACCAAGTAAATTTTCTTTTTTCTCTGATTTTTTTCCATCGAATACTCAGTCACTAAGAACACAAAGTAGAACATAAAAGAAAAAGGAAAATAATACAAAAGGACACCGTGAAGATTAAATTTGGCCCATAAATAACTTATATATTTATTTCTAATATTGGATTTGGGGAAATGCGTTTTATGGACTTCAAAGCAACTAAATTATCAAAGAAGTTGTTTGACAATGTGTTTGCCAGCATTTTTTTGGAAATTTAAATCGTTGAAGGAACTTGAGGTGGAAAAAAACTCTCTTCGGCGAGTGTGGCAAAAAAACCTAAAAGTAAGAAGAAGGTGGCGAGGAATGCTTTGGTTTCTCCAACAATCACTCGTGGTTTGTTGACAAACCCAAAAAAATTTAAGACGTTATTTTAACAATTTTTCTTAGATATATTGAGAAATTCTAATCTTGACACTGCGAAGGTGTCCCGCTCATATTACGTAATAAAAAGTTTGAGTCACTTAAAACATTTCGTTTGTCCAATTGAATGGAATACTTCCTCAAGTACGAGAGAAGAAGAGATTGTGATCACTTAGTACCTTCTATGTCCTTTTCGGCTACTGCTATTAAAGTTTGGTTACAATAAGTTATTCATTTTGCAGTTTTGGGCTATTAATCAATTTTCAATTTTCATCGGTCAAAATTCATAATATTTTGATATAAATAGTAAACATTTTTGAGCTTTCTAAAAAAACTAAAGACATTATGTTTGCAAATCTGGCATTCGGACATATTTTTTTCTTATTTTTTGATTTAAAAGAACAACAAAATTTGTATGTGTTGTTTTTATGTTTTTACATAATTTTACGTCTTTGAGTCATGATTTTATTATTAAGTTCATACTCAATGTTTAGAAGCCTAATCTTTCCAGTAATTTCTAATACGTGCTAATAATCTTACTTCGTTAAAAGAATTACTGACTTTGCCAAGAACAATTGGACGCGACGTTGTATTCATTTTTCCACGACTCAGTGCAGTGGGATGAGTTCATACATTTGAGTGCAAAAACTATAAGGAGCGCGATGAAACTTAGCACCGAGTATATTCAAGTTAAAACATATGAGGTTTCATCATAATCGGGCACGCCCATCACATACCGGTCATATATCTCAAAACGAATTTATCATACAAAATCTTCTGTTTTCTGAAATTGGTGGAAGTTATTGGATTTTTTGGGTAATTTTAAAGAATAGACCCGCCCAGTGAAAAGACGGAGCTAACTTATTTTTCTTCTAAGGAAAAATGCATATGTTGAAGCCATTTTAATTCGTTCATATCTACTAAACTAAATATGCAATCAAAATAACTTTTTTTTAATTTAAAAATGTATTATTAAAAAAAACTAACATTAGCAGTGAAAATATCATATTTTCATAAATTTTCGTGTTACAATATTTAAGTGACTCCACTAGATTCTTCTTAAAACGTAATATTACTTTTTACTAAAACAAATTGTGGATTTTTATCAGTGAAACACATTTCTATAGATCTGCATCGTTAGATTTTTGAAAAGTAGTTATCGAAAAGTGTCTTTTTTGCCAGCAGTACACCACTGTGCCCAGTACACCTTTGTAACTTAGTTGGTTATCAACCGATTTTTTGTCATCACACAACTTGTAAATTTATTTAAATATCACACTCAGTAAGGTTTTTATTAAGTTTTTATTAATATAGGGTGTTTTTTATTGAGGTATAGAACTTCGAATTGAAATAAAACACAAGAAAATCGTTTTAATGTCCATCAATTTGGCTTTATTGGAAGGATAATTTTATGCCATTAATGTTTAAATATGATTTCGGGCATGTGGCCGCCGCGGCTGGCTCGAATATAGCCAATTTACAGGTCCAATTTTCAACCACTTTCTCCAATTGCTGTGCAGCTCCAATTGCTGTGCACGGTGGCGAATCGATTCATTCGGGTCCTCTTCAACACTTTGCTCTACAGCGGCAATTGTTTCTTCGGTGCGCACTGTTCGACGTCTCTGCGGATGCGTATTATCACATAGAGTAAACGTAGTGCGAAAACGATCCATGGTTAACCGAATTAATTGCTCTGATGGACGATTATGTCGACCATAAAATGGTGAACTTCGCGAACTGAACCATTACTTTCGAAATAAATTTGCACGATTTGCAAGCGTTGTTCTTTTGTCAACCTGTTCATGATGAAATGGCAAACCAAACTAAATATTAATCACTTGACAGCTGACAAAATAGCCGCCAGTTAAAAAAGTGATGCCAACTTAAAGTTCTATACCCCAATAAAAAACACCCTATACTACATTTTTTCAAAAATACAAGTTTTGGTCATTCTAATAACATCTCTCAATACACTATCCGACAAATTAAGACTTTTTGAACAGAACAGGGACCATATAATTCTGAAAGGGAATATTTGGTAGATCATTTTTGTAGAATAAACTTATAGACCAGCTGGTCTGAGTTTGTTTTTATAACGAGCTTTGAATGGGAGCTATATACAAATCTGAACCGATCTGACCCATGTTTAGCAAAGGTTTTCTAGTTGATATATATTAGACGCTTTCCCAAATTTTATGGAGTGTTAAATATCAAATCGGGAGCTATATATAATCTGATCCAATGTGACCCACGTTCGCTATAGTAATTTCTATTTCAACCATTAGCTGATGTGCCGAATTAGAAGAAAATCTGTTCAAAAATGCTATTTCTAGAGCGGAAATAATAAATTCAGTAGCGAATTTTGTAATGGAGCTATATCCCAGCAAAAACTCGGTAATGTCATGTCATTATTATTTACATTACCTAGTAATGACAGCTCATTACGCCCTGCATTATTTTGAAGTATGAAATAATGGGCTCCTTATAATGGCTTAAAAAAGTACTTATTGGTAACGACACATCCATGTTTTGCTACATATAGAGTTGTGTGAAGCTTTGTCATCCAGCCATTTCGATGTTATCACGACCGTCACTCGAAGATATTTTCGATTGATGAAGAAAATTTAGTTGCTTCTTGTCAATCGAAGTGTACACATGTTACGCGGAATGCTAGTTATTTCTTTGCAGATCCATAAAGTTAACTGGTAGAACAATATTGGAATTTAAAAAAATGTCTTATTTTATTGCTAAAATACTATCTATATAAACAACACAACAATAACAATTCTTCTTATTGTTCCGTACCTTTTGTTACGACAGCAAAGCTGTATTTTTTGTGTATACGTTCGCTTGCCGAGATGTGGTTTTTCATCATACAAATTTTGAAATATAATGAAATTGCAATAACTTGAAGTTGTGAGAAATATTTTGCTGAGTTTATTCAAACCCCCTAACCACAACACACAACAACGTCAACCAACATACTTACCAACCAGTACTTATATATAAACTTTTTGTAAGCGTGCGTGGAAGTACTTATTTCTCAATTTTTTGTAAGCGTGCGTGGAAGTACTTATTTGTCAACCTTTTGTAAGCGTGCGTGGAAGTACTTATTTCTCAACTTTTTGTAAGCGTGCGTGGAAGTACTTATTTTGTTACCATCCCTTTATAAAAATAATTAGAAACGGATCCGAAAAATAAGTAGTGAAGGTTTCTGGTTTTGCCTTATTCCCTACATTACTTGGTAATGAGAGTTTATGCTGGGATATATATAACTGAACTCATCTGACCCATTTGCACCAGAGCAGTTTTTAGTTGAAATTTAAGTTGTTTTGCCAAATTTGAAGAAAATCTGTCAAAGTTTGTGGTTTCTAGAGTGGAAAGAGTCAAATAGGAGGAGAAATTTGTATGGGAGCTATATATAAATCTGAACCGATCTATCCTATTTTTATCAGAGCTGTTTCTAGTTGAAATATACGGCGTCTTGCCAAATTGGGGAAAATCTGTTGAAATATGTGGTTTCTAGAGCGGAAAAAGTAAAATCGGAAGCAACATTTATATGGGAGCTATATCTAAATCTGTACCCATTTGCTTCAAATTAAATAGCGTTCGTCCTTATCCCATAAAACTTCGTTGTGGAAAGTTTCATTTAGTTCTAACAACAATTGCGACCTGGACTTTGATTACAAGAATTGATGGACAGACGGACGGACATCGCTAAATCGACTCAAAAAGTGATTCTAAGTCGATAGGTATAATAAACGATGGGTGGGATCTCGTTTCCTTTTGGGTGTTACAAACAAATGCACAAAGACATTATACCCTGTGGTGTAGGGTATAAACATTGATTGCAATAGAAACCAGTAAGGAAAGGCTAAAGTCGGGCGGGGCCGACTATATGATACACTCCACTTTCTATCGGAAAACAATTTAATTCAGTAAAAAAGTGAAAATAGGAAAACATTTTGTATGTTTGCTAATCACAGCCTAATATTATCTGGTCCAATTTGTCAAATCGAGAATAATATTTGTATCGGGGCATGGAATGAAGTGACTAACTTTCACAAAAAGTTCTTCTAATTGAATTATAACGTGTTATGCTCAATTTTAAGAAATTCTTTGAAAATACGCGGTTTCGGGAGGAACGAAATTTGTATGAGAGCTATATGTAAATCTGAACCGATGTGACATTTTTTCGCCGTAGGTGTTTCTAGTTGAAATATAAGATATTTTGCAAGGTTTGAAGAAGATCTGTTAAAATATGTGGTTTCTAGAGCGGGAAAATTTAAATTGGGAGCGAAATTTGTATGGGAGCTATATATAAATCTGAACCGATCTAACACATTTTTATCACAGGTGTTTATAGTTGAACTATAAGATGTTTTGCCAATTTTGAAGAAAATATGTTAAAATATGTGTAGAGTGAAAAGGGTCAAATCGGGAGTGAAATTCGTATGGGGGCTATATCTAAATCTGAACCGATTTCTTCAAATTAAATAGGGTTCGTCCTTGTCCCGAAAATCTTCGTTGTGCAAAGTTTCGTTTTGTTCTGCCTACAATAGCGACCTGTATCGAGATTACAAGAATAGATGGACAGATGGACAGATGGACAGATGGACAGACGGTCATTGCTAAATCGACTCAAAAAGTGATTCTAAGCCGATCGGTATTATTAACAATGGGTCTATCTCGCTTCCTTTTGGGTGTTACAAACAAATGCACAAAGACATTATACCCTGTGGTGTAGGGTATAAACATTGCTTGCAATAGAAAAAAAGTCATTTTCCCATCCAACTGTACGATTAGTGAGGTCTTTCCTTTTTTGGGATTTGACTATAACACCGTACCACAATTATTAAAAAAGACGTTACTTTAAAACAAAATTTCAAAGGATACAATTTTTGAAGAATTGTTTTACAGACTTATTCCCACTTTGCAATACCAAGAAAAATTTAAAAAGAAGAATATCTGTTAAATATATAAAATATATTGAAAAATTTAAATAAAAATATCAAATTACAACAAGACATTCGTCATTTATTTGTAATAGCCGAGTAATGACAAAATAAAAATTAATCAAAATACCAAAAAGACCCATATATTGAAGAAGTAGAGGGTAAAAATGTTCCACAAAAATGTTCTTCGTAGTATTATAATTTAATTTCTGAACGCATTTTTCAATTGTGAACCTGTAAGGATCACAATTTTTCATACACCGATTCATCATTAGAAAAACGCAAACTTTCAAAACGCCGATACACATTTGTTCTTTTTTCTCTCAGCATACATTGGCAGAACCTTATTATTTTCAAAAAAATGTTTTGTTCAACAATGTTATTAAACAATCCAAATTTTATTCCTGGTGGTGAAAATATAATTTGTTGTGACCCAGAATAATATACATATATTTTAAAAGGTCTCTGATAAATAAGTTTATTTGTGTACTATAAATGTCTAATACAATTTAATAAACACTCCATCCCACATTAGTGATTCATATTTTAGATTTCAATGAAAAGAAAAAAAAAAAAAAATCCTGACGACCCAGTTAGCTGTTCTGCAAAGCCAGACCATTTTTAATGACATGACGATTTTCTTTCATAATTACCTTTAGTCTACATTGAGAGTTTCTAAAGGACATTTTGGCAATATTTTGGAGGGGTGAAATTAGGTTACGTTTCTTATTTAATTTTCTTTTCTTCTTCACATTAAAAACATGAAATCGCCAACAAAAGTCCCCCCCTGGTTTTCATTTAAATCCAGTTCATGCTTAACGATTTTATGATTTTCCTTTTCTGCTCTGCTTGTATAACAACGGCTATTATCATAAAGTCATATTTTGACATTTCTGATGCGTTCACACAAAAAGTCAATTTAGTTCATGTTCTAATTTCTAAAAATCTTTAATAAATTCTGGGTTTGACCATAAATCATTTTGTGTGTGTGTGTTGATACATGCACACACAAATACACATAAATGTAGATGTATGAGACTTTCTGTTTGTATGTGTGCTAGCTGGCATGGCCAAGGTAACAAAAGTCTTTATACAATATCTATAGCAGCATTCACAGCAAAGAGCAAATAATTATTCTTATTGTGCATATACTTAGACTCACACAAAGCCATCCACAAAGCCATTGACACAGACTTGACTGTACACTCAAACAAACTCGCACACGCACATACACACATCTAGTTGCTTACACGTAGTTACGTTCATGCTCAGATACACCTGGAAAATTTATGTGAAAACATATTGCCTGATCGGATGATAAATGATGATTATTCTATTACAGAACAAAACCCAAAACGAATTCACTGCTCTTGCTGAAATGTCTACATATACACACGTAGTATATGTGTATGGCTATAAGAAGAAGAGTTTGTGCACGTGTATGTGTCTTAAACACAAATACAGGCAAACACACACAGCCACACGTTACTAACACAAGCATGAAAAACCGGAAAATTATTATCAAAATCTTAAATGTATGCTCGAATTCATGTGGCTGCTTGTAAGTGAATAAGTGTTGTATTAGGGTGTATTTATGCGTGTGTAGGTGTGTGAGTAGGTTACTTTTACACCGTGGTTGGAAACTGTGAAAAACCAATGAATAATAATAACTAATAACTAATACCAGTATTGATAATGTGTTCAGCAATATTCGTGGAAAAATTTCTATTGACTCAGTGGAGTGTAAATTGACTGATCATAACATAATTTTTTGTAAGATTAAGTCAGATGTTGAAGGCCGGTGTATTTATCGTAAATCGAGAATGTCTTGCCATTATGACAACGTTGAAAGATATTTAAGCAAAGCTTTTGACTTGCTTGATCACGAGATATTGTTACAAAAACTTATATTTTATGGCATTCTAGATAATGATCTGCAACTTATCAGAAGTTATTTGTCAAATAGGAGACAATTTGTCCAAGTTGGAGAGGGAAGTAGTTCAGCACAGCCTGTGAGTTGCGGAGTACCTCAGGGTAGTATCCTTGGCCCGCTTCTGTTTATGATATATATAAGTGACATAAATTATCTCGGTTTATTTGGATCTGTTGTTATATTTGCAGATGATATAGCAATATTCTATCCTTATAAATATGAAAAAGTGCTGAGAGTTCAAATGGAAAAAGATGCTGTTCTGATGTGCGAATTTGCGAGGCTGAACAGGCTTGTCTTGAACTCTAGCAAGACGAAATTATTAATATTTCGACCGTCCTTAACTATGAATAATGACTTTGGCATTTTTGTAGATGGGAATTTTATTAGGGAAGACCATGAAATTAAATACTTGGGAATAAAACGAAAAAGTAATTTAAAATGGGATGAACATATAAAATACGTAAAATCAAAATTTTCTTCTGCAATTGGAATAATCTTCAAATTAAGGAAGAAATGGGATATTAAGACAAAACTTTTGATTTATCAAGCGTTGGTCCATAGCCATCTTGAGTATTTGGTGGTAGTATATGGCCACAGAATGAGCAGTGAGTTGAAATCACTTCAAGCTGCTCAAAATAAGGCTCTCAAATGTGTTTATAATTTGCATCTTCGTCATGGCACAATATCATTGTACCGAGACTATGCGAAGAATATCTTTCCAATACGTGGTTTATATAAAAAGCAATTACTAATGTACGTTTACAAATCCATCAATCAAATTGGGCACAGATCCATTTCTTTTAATTTAAACACAAATGTATTCAATACGAGAAACTCCTCGGATATCAGAATAGCGAGATGTAGGCTTGAAACAACAAGACAGAGAATTGACTACGCAGGCAGTGTTGAGTTTAATAACTTACCCTTGCTTATAAGGCAAACTAATACCTTGTCTATTTAAAAAAAAAAGAATAAAAGATTTCTTCCTTGTAAATATTGACATGCTTCTATAGTATTATTAACTTAAATTTAAAATATTGAATATAAAATGAATTAATATAGTTTAAATTAAATTTAATTTAAAGATACGTATATAAATTACTAAAATAGTATATAAATTAGTATTTTGTTGCCAACTTGCTCCAAAAAGCCATTATTGGCGCGGGCACAAACATTATATTGTAAATAAATATTGAATTAAAAAAATCTGTGTCCAGTGGAGATACTATTAATAGGAATCAACTAGTTTTTTTTGTTAAATTTTCAAGCCAGATTCGGGCCCACTACACCGAAAGCTCATAATGATAGTGAACTCTGGAACTGTAAAAAAGTAAATTTCCGTGTGCAACACCTTGAAATATTCTTTGGGTACATATTGTGGTAAATATGAAATATTCATGGGGTATAAAATATATAAAATATGGGTCGTGGTACAATTCATTTATAACGTGAGCGCACATCAAGTGAAATGGGATCAAATTTGCACCAACCAAATGATGACTGACTGCGTAGAAAACACAATTAAAAAACGCCTTTTCCCCGTGCATTTTATGCCCTCCATCGACAGGATGGTGGTATACTAGGTTTGTCATTCCGTGTGTAATATCGACCTGAGACCCAATAAAGTATATATACTCTTGATCGTCACAAAATTCTAAGACGACATCTACAAGAAAGGTGGTAGGACGTCCAAATTTTCCATAAAAGCGTATATAGTCGTAGATCAGTTGCAGATTGCACCTAGGCGAAATCGGTCCAAAATTTTCCCCTCAACAAGACTGAAAATACCCATAATAACCCTTAATATTTTAGAGTATTTAAGCATGTTTTTTCAATATACTGCTTGTACTTATCAACTTGATATTGGCTATGCGCATTCCCCCTATATTATTATACCCTCCACCTCCAGGATGGGGGTATATTCACTTTGTCATTCCGTTTGTAACACCTTGAAATATTTATCGGAGACCCCATAAAGTATATATATTCTGGGTCGTGGTAAAATTCTAAGACGATATAGCCATGTCCGTCTGTCCGTCTGTCCGTCTGTCCGTCTGTCTGTTGAAAGCACGATAGCGGCCGAACGAAATGAGCTAGAAGGTTCAAATTTTTCCTAAATGTGTCTTATGGTTGTAGATCGCTTGGGATTGAAAGTGGACGAAATCGGTCCAGAGGGAAACATTTTTCCCTCACAAGTACTGAAAATACCCTTATATTTAGAGTATTTCAGCATTTTTTTGAACATATTTGTTTGTATTTACTTGATATTTGCAATTCGCATTCCCTCGACATTCTTTAATCTACTGGTAATACTGTGGAATGCACTCCGTGGTGGAGGGTATATAAGATTCGGCCCGGCCGAACTTAACGCCTTCTTACTTGTTTTATTTATATTATTTGTAATGAGTGAAATGATGCAAAAAGGGATATAAATGGTACATATTAAACGACAACAGCTAGAAACACGAAATTCAGTGTGTATATTCCTCTAATTGAGTAGACAAAGAATATAAACGTTTTTTCCAACTTGGTACTTTTAAGGGGTAAAATGGTAATCGAGGGATAAAAATGGTACCAACCAAAAGGCTGCACCTAAAATGACGAAATTCGGTGTATACATTCCTCTGATTACTTTTTAGGCTAAAAATGAAAAAGAGGATACAAATTGTACCAACCAACTTACCGCAGCTAGAGTCATGAAATTCGGAGTATACATCCCTCTGACTGCGTAGACACGAAAAAACAAAAACAATTTTTCCAAATTCCTACATGAAGGGATACAATTTTTCCAAATTCCTACTTCAAGTGATACAATTGGATCAGTGGAATTTTCGAAAGTCGTAGGGGGTAAATAGGAAAAAGGGGATAAAAATGGTACCACACAAATGGATAGACACGGCAAAAATTGGTTGAATCTAGTGAATGGTAATCGAGGACAAGAATCGATTCTCGATTCCCGATCAACTATTTTTGAATCCGATTCATAGAATCGAAGAATCGGACCTGAGAATCGATTCTTAATCGGAATCGGTAGAAATGTTTAACCATAAAACTCGAGAGGTATAATTTTAACTAGCTAGTACAGAAAATGCGCACAATAACAAAGTTAGGGTACTTAAGAACGATATACACGCTGTCCAAATGTCTTGATATCCTCTCCCTACAAGCGAGAGTGGACTTTAAATTTATTTAAATTTGCGTAAAAATATCACCAATCCATGGTGGAGAGTATATAAGTATCGCCATGGCCGAACTTTACGCCTTTTTAATTGTTTTCCACTAAGGTGCTCTTCCTTAATCGACTATTCTGAATAATATATAATATATATAGTTTTTGGTAAACGTTTTTCTTTTAGATTTTTTTTTCTTTTTTTCCGATCTATTGGATGATACCATCGCAAAAATATATAATTTAATGTTCACCTTTACTTTGAGGAATTAAAAATAAATTTAAAAATCTGCGGACACTTTTATTTTTTTAATACTTTTAGAAGAAAGTTGGCTACAAGTTTATCAAATTTCAAACTATTGCTTTTCTTCGTTTTTGAGATATTGAATTTTAAAGTTAGTTTTTCATTTTTTCGCCTAGACTATCTTTTGACATTTGTCACTCATTTTGAGGTCTTTTAAGTACTGATGAATTCGATCAAGTTTTGTGTAATATTTCATAAAAACTAACTCTTTCTAATTAACACTAACATGAAAACAACTATAAAAAGTTGTTCTAACGATAGTTTCATTAGTCAAATGAGATTTTAGCGACGACCGATGTGGTATGAATATATCAGATTTTCTCGAAGATCTTGATATTAAAATGTAACTGATATCCAAAAGTTCAGGAAATTGTATTGTTGGTAGTGAGCAGTGATAAAGAAAAAATCGACTGAACTAATTCACCGTATTTTCAGTATATGTTAGATTTTTTATTGGTGTTACTAACAATTCGTGTTCATCTAACACATAATACTTTATTTCACGAAATATAAATAATTTTATAATAGAAAACTATCTTGGTTTACGTGGCCGCTATCACCATTTTGAATAAAACTTTCTACATGGATCAATTCTGTATAAATAATATTCCCATAAGCACTTAAAAATACTTTTCCATCGGCAGTTTTAATTATGCATATTTTGTATAATATGTTAAATCATTATCGTCTACTACTTTATCCGATATTTCCATTACAAGCGATCTACTAGCATTGGGATGTATTTTTACGCAATAATTTAATTTTTCAAAATGTTTGGAGATACGAAAACCCCAATGTTTGGTACATATTAAGCTCCTAACCTTTATACCACTGTCAATTTTTTACATCAATTCCACACTTAGTGTCATTTCCTTTAGTTTAATTAATAAAATTGCAGCTTTTAAATTTCACAACTTGTTACCACCAAAAGTACGTACAAAGTTAATACATACTTTTTGGGTGTTTTTCATTAAATTAAATATCGATTCCCAAGCATCGATAATCGATTCCAGTATAAAGTTGGACACATGTAATCGATTCCAAAAGAATCGTTTTCGAGCACTTAGAATCGATTCTCGGTTAGAATCGGAATCGATTTACCATTCACTAGTTGAATCATGAAGATAAGTTATCTTGCACTGTGTACTTTTGGATTTTAAATAGGATGGGAATACAACCAACTGTAGCACCCACTATCTATCAATATTTGTGTTTTTTGCTTTTCTGCATTTTTGAAGATTTATGTCTTATATTTACTTTTTGAATTGACTTGGAATATTATTTCGATATACATATATATTATAAACGTATGGTAGCCTTGCCTTGTTTGAAATAATAAAAATATTATATATATATATTCATAAAATTATTTCAATATTTGTTTTGGTTTGGCTATATTAAAAAAATACATTTTAATGTAATGTTACTTCACTTCTACGGAGTCGACAGCCTCTGTGGAATGCAATACATGGTGGAGGGTATATAAAGTTCGGCCTGGCCGATCTTAAAGCCGTTTTTACTTATTTTTGTTTGACTATATTAAAAAACGAACATTTTCCTGGAATGTTACCGTACTTCTACGAAAATCGATAGCCTCTTTGGAATGCAGTCCATGATGGAGGGTATACAAATTTCAAACCGGACCGGAACTTAGGGCCATTTTTACTTGTTATACCCTACACCACTACGTGGTCTAGGGTATTATAAGTTAGTTTCGCGCCAAATGTTTGTAACACCAAGAAATAATCGAACTAGACCCACCTTTAAGTATACCGATCGGCTTAGAATCACCAGCTGAGTCGATTTAACGATGTCTGTCTGTCCGTCCGTCCGTCCGTCCGTCCGTCCGTCCGTCCGTCTGCTGTCCATCTAAGCTTGTTCGCACTCTACAGGTCGCAATTGTTGCCCGATTGTCATGAAACTTGGTAGCAGTTATTTTTTCTGGACAAGGACCATCGGTATTGAATTTGGAGGAAATCGGTTCAGATTTAGATATAGCCCCCATACAAATGTCGGTCCCGATTTTACATTTTCCGCTTTAGAAACCACATATTGTACCCGATTTTCTTTAAATTTGGTACAACATCTTATAATCCAACTAGAAACACCTATGCAAAAATTGGGTAAGATCGGTTCAGATTTAGATATAACCTCCATACAAATGTCGCTCCCGATTTGACATTTTCCGTTCTAGAAACGACATATTGTACCCGGTTTTCTTTAAATTTGCAGAACATCTTTTAATCCAACTAGAAACACCTATGCAAAAATTGGGTAAGATCGGTTCAGATTTAGATATAGCCCCCATACAAATGTCGCTCCCGATTTGACATTTTCTACTCTAGAAACGACATATTGTACCCGATTTTCTTTAAATTTGGCAGAACATCTTATAATGCAACTAGCAACACGTACGCAAAAATTGGATAAAATCGGTTCAGATTTAGATATAGCCCTCATACAAATGTCGGTCCCGATTTTACATTTTCCGCTCTAGAAACCACATATTGTACCCGATTTTCTTTAAATTTGGTACAACATCTTATAATCCAACTAGAAACACCTATGCAAAAATTGGGTAAGATCGGTTCAGATTTAGATATAGCCTCCATATAAATGTCGCTCCCGATTTGACATTTTCCGTTCTAGAAACGACAAATTGTACCCGGTTTTCTTTAAATTTTGCAGAACATCTTTTAATCCAACTAGAAACACCTATGCAAAAATTGGGTAAGATCGGTTCAGATTTAGATATAGCCCCCATACAAATGTCGCTCCCGATTTGACATTTTCTACTCTAGAAACGACATATTGTACCCGATTTTCTTTAAAATTGGCAGAATATCTTATAATCCAACTAGAAACACCTATGCAAAAATTGGGTAAGATCGGTTCAGATTTAGATATAGCCCCCATACAAATGTCGCTCCCGATTTGACATTTTCTACTCTAGAAACGACATATTGTACCCGATTTTCTTTAAAATTGGCAGAACATCTTAGAATGCAACTAGAAACACGTACGCAAAAATTGGGTAAGATCGGTTCAGATTTAGATATAGCCCCCATACAAATGTCGCTCCCTATTTCACTTTTTCCGCTTTAGAAACCACATATTGTAGCCGATTTTCTTTAAAATTGGCAGAAGATCTTATAATCCAACTAGAAACACCTATGCAAAAATTGGGCAAGATCGGTTCAGATTTAGATATAGCCCCCATACAAATGTCGCTCCCGATTTGACATTTTCCGCTCTAGAAACGACATATTGTACCCGATTTTCTTTAAATTTTGCAGAACATCTTATAATGCAACTAGAAACACGTATGTAAAAATTGGGTAAGATCGGTTCAGATTTAGATATAGCCCCTATACAAATGTCGCTCCCGATTTGACATTTTCCGTTCTAGAAACGACATATTGTACCCGATTTTCTTTAAATTTGGCCGGTACAGATTGGATCGGTACAGATTTAGATATAGCCCACATACAAATGTCGCTCCCAATTTGACTTTTTCCGCTCTAAAATCCACATACTGTACCCGAAATTGGCACAACATTTTATAATCGAACTAGAAACACCTATAGTGAAAGTGGGTAAGATCGGTTCAGATTTAGATATAGCCCTCATATAAATGTTGCTCCCGAATGTTAAACCGATTTTGGCCATACTTTACATATTATATTTCGTCAATAGACATACATGGTGAAAGCGGGTCACATCGTTCCAGGTTTGTCCTTTCCGATTTAAATTTTTTTGTCAAACACACTTCGTGGTCTAGGGTATTATAAGTTAGTTTCGCGCCAAATGTTTGTAACACCAGGAAATAATTGAGCTAGACCCACCTTTAAGCATACGGATCGGCTTAGAATCACCAGCTGAGTCGATTTAACGATGTCTGTCTGTCCGTCCGTCCGTCCGTCTGCTGTCCATCTAAGCTTGTTCGCACTCTACAGGTCGCAATTGTTGTCCGATTGTCATGAAACTTGGCAGAAGTTATTTTTTCTGGCCAAGGACCATGGGTATTGAATTTGGATGAAATCGGTTCAGATTTAGATATAGCCCCCATACAAATGTCGCTTCCGATTTGACATTTTCCGCTTTATAAACCACATATTGTATCCGATTTTCTTTAAAATTGGCACAACATCTTATAATCCACCTGGAAACACCTATGCAAAAATTGGGTAAGATCGGTTCAGATTTAGATATAGCCCCCATACAAATGTCGCTCCCGATTTCACATTTTCCGCTCTAGAGACGACATATTGTACCCGATTTTCTTTAAATTTTGCAGCACATCTTATAATCGAACTAGAAACTCGTATGCAAAAATTGGGTAAGATCGGTTCAGATTTAGATATAGCCCCCATACAAATGTCGCTCCCGATTTGACATTTTCCGCTTTATAAACGACATATTGTACCCGATTTTCTTTAAATTTTGCAGAACATCTCATAATCCAACTGGAAACACGTATGCAAAAATTGGGTAAGATCGGTTCAGATTTAGATATAGCCCCCATACAAATGTCGCTCCCGATTTGACATTTTCCGCTCTAGAAACGACATATTGTACCCGATTTTCTTTAAATTTTGCAGAACATCTTATAATCCAACTAGAAACACGTATGCAAAAATTGGGTAAGATCGGTTCAGATTTAGATATAGCCCCCATACAAATGTCGCTCCCGATTTGACATTTTCCGCTCTAGAAAAGACATATTGTACCCGATTTTCTTTACATTTTGCAGAACATCTTATAATGCAACTAGAAACACGTATACATAAATTGGGTCAGATCGGTTCAGATTTAGATATAGACCCCATACAAATGTCGCTCCCGATTTGACATTTTCCGCTCTAGAGACGACATATTGTACCCGATTTTCTTTAAATTTTGCAGCACATCTTATAATCGAACTAGAAACTCGTATGCAAAAATTGCGTAAGATCGGTTCAGATTTAGATATAGCCCCCATACAAATGTCGCTCCCGATTTGACATTTTCCGCTTTATAAACGACATATTGTACCCGATTTTCATTAAATTTTGCAGAACATCTTATAATCGAACTAGAAACACGTATGCAAAAATTGGGTAAGATTGGTTCAGATTTAGATATAGCCCCCATACAAATGTCGCTCCCGATTTGACATTTTCCGCTCTAGAAACGACATTTTGTGCCCGATTTTCTTTAAAATTGGCACATCATCTTATAATCCAACTGGAAACACCTATGCAAAAATTGGTTAAGATCGGTTCAGATTTAGATATAGCCCCCATACAAATGTCGCTCCCGATTTGACATTTTCCGCTTTATAAACGACATATTGTACCCGATTTTCATTAAATTTTGCAGAACATCTTATAATCCAACTAGAAACACGTATGCAAAAATTGGGTAAGATCGGTTCATATTTAGATATAGCCCACACACAAATGTCGCTCCCGATTTCCCTTTTTCCGCTTTAGAAACCACATATTGTACCCGACTTTCTTTAAAATTGGCACAACATCTAATCCAACTAGAAAAACCTATGCTGAAAGTTGGTAAGATCGGTTCAGATTTAGATATAGCCACCATACAAATGTCGCTCCCGATTTGACTTTTTCCGCTCTAGAAACCGCATATTGTTCCCTATTTTCTTTAAAATTGGCAGAACATTTTATAATCGAACTATAAACACCTATGCTGAAAGTGGGTAAGATCGGTTCAGATTTAGATATAGCCCTCATACAAATTTTGCTCCCGAATGTTTAACCGATTTTGGCCAAATTTTACATATTATATTTCACCAATAAACAGACATGGTGAAAGCGCGTCACATCGTTCCTGGTTTCAATATACTCCCATACAAATGTCCTTTCCGATTTAACATTTTTTGTCAAACACATACATTTACAGGATGCAAAAATCCTTCCCGATTTCAATTTTTAACCGAATTGAATTGCAATGAGAATTGTTTGGGTGATGCCCATATGTCCATACTTTGGTATGACTTTGGTATACTACTGTATAATTTGCATTTGTCTGTCGGACAATTGGATCAATTACCATATTATTTACCATATTCGTTAAATTTGACTAAAGATGAATTTATAGCATATAAATTATATTCATATAATTTATATAATTTGTATGAACTACATAAAATTGCTCCCATGAAATACCTGGGTTTAGTAATCAAAGCGAGGTACATACGCAGGGAGTGGTGTAGGGTATTATATAGTCGGCCCCGCCCGACTTTAGCCTTTCCTTACTTGTTTTTTACTAAAATTGCAATTTTGGCACTCAAATTTACAAATATACGTCTGATTACAACAGCTTTTATTTTAAATTAAAGGAGCTTATGATGGCAACAAATGTTGTGATATGTGCAGTTTCCAAAAATTGAGAAAAAAATTCCAAAAATTAAGAAAAAAATCCAATATGGCACGGAAAAAATCGCAAACAAAATATTTTCTACTTTTTACTAGCTAAAATTCTAACGAAGAAATTAATGTTTAAAAGACTCAAAAGATTTTCTAAATCACTATTTTTTATAGAAATCGCCTTTACAAACTAGATAAAAGAAAAATAGGTTTATTTTGAAAAGCTAGGATCTTACGAAAAAGAAACCGTTTGTAAGAAAGTGGCACATTTCCCTTACCATTACAAAAACTTCTACACATATTCATAAATTTTCTTCTAATACGTCTTCTTGTCTTCGCTAAGATCTGATAAGGTAAACTAAATATTCTGTTACTTAATATACACGAAGATTTTCGCGATATTTAACCAAAAATTAAACTAGTAAATCTAAAAATTTTTTTTTTCAAATCCATGCTTTATGCAAGCAGAATTCTATTGGGCCTAGAAATTATTTTTTAGTTATCTTTCGTAGAAGGAAAAATTACTGCGTTATCAGGAGCAGAAATAATAGATTTTTAATTTGTGGTTTGTATGGGAGGTACCACGCCCCTTTGTCCATTCCCACTCATATTTGCAGCAGCACTTAAAAAATGCACACCAAACCGACGTACCAAATTTTGTTCAAATACCGTTATCAGGAGCAGAAATAATAGATTTTTAATTTGTGATTTGTATGGGAGGTACCACGCCCCTTTGTACAATCCCGCCCATATTTGCAGCAGCACTTAAAAAATCCACACCAAACCGACGTACCAAATTTTGTTCAAATACCGTTATCAGGAGCAGAAATAATAGATTTTTAATTTGTGGTTTGTATGGGAGGTACCACGCCCCTTTGTACAATCCCGCCCATATTTGCAGCAGCACTTACAACATGCACACCAAACCGACGTACCAAATTTTGTTTAAATATCGTTATCAGGAGCAGAAATAATAGATTTTTAATTTGTGGTTTGTATGGGAGGTACCACGCCCCTTTGTCCAATTGGTCAAATTTTTCCATTTCCTTGTATTGTCATCGAAAATGATTAAGTGTGCAAAATTTGAGCAAAATTGGTTCAGAAAAAAGCTTTCAAAAATTGATTTCAAATTTTGTGGCACACAAACATATATAGAAAGTAACCTTATATAAAGCATGGAAAAATATATATTTGTTTTAGTTTGAATAAATGTAGAAGTTATGACAATCTATAACTTCTGCATTTCTCATACATATAGACATTGATTTCTTCCAAATATTTTATTCCTATTTTGTATGGTTTTTTCGTGCCAGAAAAAAGGATTTTTTTTTAATTTCAGGAAAAAAATTGTATCACAATTCTTTGGAAACTGTTCCTCCTAAACTACATTTCTCTGTGAAAATGAAATTGGCGCTTTCTGCAGCCATCATAATTATCTTTAATTGACCATACTAGCATGATCTAAACGACTTATATTTCCAAAATGTGTGTACAAATATTAACAGAATTTTATTTCAAAAAAATCCCCTAGAATTTGTATGTTGATGTTATGACTCATTACGCCTCAATGCATACAAAAAGGTGAAATTTTAGAACTTGACATAATTTTTTTCTTGAAAAGTGCAATTACTATTTTTGTTTGTTTCGCAGCACTGTGTAGACACCATGTAAGCGAACTTACTGTGCCTGTGTGTGTATGCGTGATTCGTGGTAATACTATTACCATCAGAAAACAACAATCACCACCACTACAACACCAGCAACAACAACAACAATAATTAAAGAACAATAAATATTTCAACACAACCTTCATACTTTAGTACGTTTCCCCTCTGTCTCTTCCGCAATGGTCCAAATGACGTATGAACGTGAACACTCACAAACACCTAAACACCCACACACTTACACACACACTATTTAAATGCTCTTATACACTTATTGCCCCACAACCACACATACAAATATATCTGCAGATTCATGTTCACATTCACATAATTTAACTTTGTCAAATGCTTCAATGGCACAGATTTGTTTAGTTGTGTGTGTGTGGAGGAAACTATCACACACACACTGCCAGCAATAGGTGGGGGCTTTGTGTATGTAAATGAATTGCTGGCGGAAGTGCATGGGTGGGCTTACGTACAAACATACACACTCAAGTCTGTTCGTGGCGTCCATGTGTAAGTGTTCTCGGAAAAGTTGTTGGCAATATTGAAAATTTCATAATCAGCATTTTTGCCTGCCTCTCGGCCTGAGATGTTGATTTAGGGAGGAGGATATTTGCGTCCATCAGCAACATCATCGATAAGAACGGCAACGACAACGACAAATGCAATAGCAATGGCAGCAGCATCATCATCAGCATCCGCATCCGAATGGGTATTACAATTCAATATAAATTATTATTGTGATTTTATGATATATTGATGATGATATTTTATAAATTAGATGACGGTAATGCTGTGTAATGTTGTATTTTGTATTCACATTTACTACATATATGTATATATATATGGATATGGAATCTTTACAAGTTCTTCTTAGCAGTATTGCTCAGTAGTAGTATGTCCTGGCATACATACATAGTATGTTCTATGGCGACATCAATACCTATTATGTGAATGCGAAGCATAAAAGCACAATCAACGATATCAAATTACATGCAAATGTGTCTTCGTAAATATTCACTTATAATGTCGAATATTAAATTTAAATTTAATATATTTTGGGAAAATTTAAATATAGAATTGATTAAGGATTTCTAACAATTAGTTAGCTACGCCCCAGCAAAGAATTTCCGCAAAAAAGGAATCAAGCATTGGGGAAATTATTGACAGTTGATACAGTTTCAAGAAATATTCTGCGTTCAAAAATATTTTACATGTGCCTTAAAAAGAATCTTTAATTTAAATTTAAATGTATATTCAAATCCTTGTATCTTGACAATTGGTTTAACCGATTCTAAAGAAATACCATGTTTTAAAGAACTTCTAGAGTATTCCAACCATTTATATACAATTTTGTTGTTGTCCCAAAATATTTCGGCTTTATTAGTATATATTAGAGAGCCAGGCTGTTTTTTAGGATTTTAGTGACGACGTATTTTTTAAATCTACCATAACTTGCTCAGTTTTGGTCCAATTTGAGTTTTTAGGGGTTCGATGGAAAGGCAGTGATCGCTCATTTCTTAATATTTTCCTTTTTACTTCAAATTTATGGTTTTGAGGACAAAGACTTTAAAAATGTCGCGGTCCTTAATGGACTAAGAAATTCCAATAATAACACTATGCAACAAAAAAAATAAAAATGTGTGTCAAATGAGTCCGAGACATAAGAAAATATTTGTTGTGTAAAATCAACACAAATTTTTTGTAGATAAATTCTTTTTAATTTTTCTATTAAAATTCCAATTTTTTTAAAGTAAGTAAATATAAAATAATTACGATCACATCCCGAATTAGTGGTAATAATACTGCCAATAAATGGCTACGAATTTTACTTTCACTGATACAGTTTTCAAAAATATATTTTCCGGTATCGAAAATCCCCATAAATGTGCAAAAAATATTTAGTTTTCATTTTTAAAACTTATCATTGCAGCGAAGAAAATAATCTATACATTTTAAAAGATCTGTTGATAAATGTAGTAATTAGAGTCCTCTTTATGGACGCAAAAGATGTTTTAAGAAAATCATAGCCTTTAATGTTTTTGGATAAATGGCGCGAAAATCCGCTTTAATTATCTGTCTTTACCTTACCTTTAATTTCATAATTTATTTATATATATATAATAATTTTATAATAGGTGGGATCTTAGCCTTATGGTCACGTTCAGGAAAAGCTAGATGTAGATGTAGAAGTTAGATGGGTTAAATCAATTGCGAAATTTAATGATATGATATAAATATGATGATTTGATATAACTATGCAACAAAAATTTGCCGTGGACTATGTATAATATTTTTTGATGTCCTTTGGCTTTCGGAACTGGAAATCGTTATTACAAAATTATTTGTGGATATATTTTTCTATTTTTTAAGAAAAAAATATTTTATTTTTTCGAAAAAAAAAAATATTTGTATCCTGACACAAAAAAATCACATAATATATATAAAATAGGAAAAGAATATTTCGTTGTACTTTTTGAAAGCAAACCTTCTAACGCAAAAAATAATATCAATATGTCAAAGATCTATGAAGAAATATAAATAACAAATAACTTTTTTTTTGAAAATGCTATAAAATAACTATTGAATATTTTCTCAAATTTCTTTTTTTATTTGAAAGTACAATCCTTCCTTCCAAGCCTCGGCTGGCCATGCAGTAGCCTATATCCAAACGGTGCTATATCCAAACATGGAATAAAGTGACTTACTTTCACAATAAGTTCTTCCAGTTCAAATATAACGTGTCATGCTCACTTTCGGTGAAAATTCGTGGTTTCTGGGGCGGAAAAAGTCTACCCGGAGCGAAATTTGTATGGGAGCTATATGTAAATCTGAATCTGGAGCATATATAAATGTGAACCGATCTAACGCATTTTTACCGCTGGTGTTTCTAGTTGAAATATAAGATTTTTTGCCAAATCTTAAGACAATCTGATACAATTTGTGGTTTGTAGAGCGGAAGAAATCAAATCGGGAGCGAAATTTGTATGGGAGCTATATATAAATCTGAAACGATTTAACACATTTTTACCACAGATGTTTCTAGTTGAAACATAAGATGTTTTGACAAATCTGAAGACAATCTGATACAATTTGTGGTTTCTAGAGCGAAAAAAATCAAATCGGGATCGAAATTTGTTTGGGAGCAGTATATAAATCTGAATCGATCTAACACATTTTTACCACAGGTGTTTCTAGCCGAAATATAAGATGTTTAGCCAAATCTGAAGACAATCTGATACAATTTGTGGTTTCTAGAGCGGAAAAAATCGGTGGCGAAATTTGTATGGGAGCTATATATAAATGTGAACCGATCTAACAAATTTTTACCGCTGGTGTTTCTAGTTGAAATATAAGATGTTTTGCCAAATCTTAAGACAATCTGATACAATTTGTGGTTTCTAGAGCGGAAGAAATCAAATCGGGAGCGAAATTTGTATGGGAGCTATATGTAAATCTGAATCTGGAGCTATATATAAATGTGAACCGATCTAACACATTTTTACCGCTGGTTTTTCTAGTTGAAATATAAGATGTTTTGCCAATTTGGAAGAAAATCTGTTGCAATATGTGGTATCTAGAGTGAAAAGAGTCAACTCGGGAGTGAAATTCGTATGGGGGCTATATCTAAATCTGAACCGATTTTCTTCAAATTAAATAGCGTTCGTCCTTGTCCCGAAAAACTTCATTGTGCAAAGTTTCGTTTAGTTATGTCTACAATTGCGACCTGTATCGTGATTACAAGAATAGATGGACAGACAAACGGACATACGGACAGACAGACATTGTTAAATCGACTCAGAAAGTGATTCTAAGTCGATCGGTATAATTAACAATGGGTCTATCTCCCTTCCTTTTGGATGTTACAAACAAATGCACAAAGACATAATACCCTCGTGGAGTGAATAAATAGCTATGAATAAATGTGGAAGTTGTGACCATTATTGTATGAATTTAGTAATGACGACGACATGTTTTTGTTTCAGAATAAAATAAATTATTATGTTGTCTAATTTGTGAAAATGGTTTTCGCGTTATTTATAATATTAATAAAAAATCATAATTTTTTATAAAATTCTTGACGTTTATAACGAGAGGCATAACTTATACATTTATCCATACATATTTTACATGTAAATACTAAAGGGTGATTTTTTAAGAGCTTGATAACTTTAAAAAAAAAAAAACGCATAAAATTTGCAAAATCTCATCGGTTCTTTATTTGAAACGTTAGATTGGTCCATGACATTTACTTTTTGAAGATAATTTCATTTAAATGTTGACCGCGGCTGCGTCTTAGGTGGTCCATCCGCTTAGTCCAATTTTGGCATTTCCACGTTTTTGAGTAACAGAGACCCAATTGGTGCGAACGGCGACGAATCGAAAATTGGTGGTCATCATTAACACTGGCCGATACAGCTGCGATATTTTCTTCAGTTCGCACTCTACGTAAGCGTGTTGGTGGTTTAATGTCCAACAATGTAAATTTGGTGCGAAATTTAGTCACAATAGCCCGAATAGCCGCTTCAGTGGGTCGATTAAACTGACCATAAAATGGAAGCGCGCAATGAACTTTCTTAACAGAGCACGCATTTTGATAATAAAATTCAATAATTTGCAAGCGTTGTTCGTTTGTAAGACGATTCATGATGAAATGTCAAAGCATACTGAGCATCTTTCTCTTTGACACCATGTCTGAAATCCCACGTGATCTGTCAAATACTAATGCATGAAAATCCTAACCTCAAAAAAATCACTCTTTAGTATCTGCGCTAGAATGTTAGCTATTAAAAACAAAATATATTTTATAATGTTTTTTTTCGTGGCAGCAAAATTATTTTTTCAAAAAAATATTTTATAATTTTTGGAGACCGTTCCTAAATCACACTTTCTATTTGAAAGTGAATTTCGCAACATTTGCAGCCATAATTAAAAATTGCACATATACGTTGGTGTTATCGGTCTAATATTCCCAAAATGAGATTACAAATATTGAAGGTACCTGCGACAAAAATATTTTTTTTTAAATAAAATTAAATTATCCATAAAAAATTATGCTGATTTTATGAATCAGTCGGTCGCGGACACAACAATTTTATTTTTGGTTGCATAGTGTAAACATTGCCACTACAAACAATCTGAATGACAAACTTCATAGACGCTATCAACTATTGTGGAGAGTATTAAGATAATATTTTCGATGGAAACAACAACCTATTTATTTCTCTTCGCTTTAGCAATTGTTCTATTTGTGATATACAGTATACAAAATAATGTATTTCCATATATTTCTAAATATAAATATGATTTCTAAATGCGTTTCCTTTTTCTTTCTTTTACAGGTATGTATACAAAATGATTTTGCTTTAAATAACTGTAAGTATTATATTCAGATAAGTTTCGTTTTTGCTGTTAACCAAGGCCATTTGAAAAGAGGCCTTAAGTACATATGGCTCTAAGGCTTGTCGCTAACATCCTAAAGATGTGACTGAGAGCTTCATTCTCAGCTAATGCACTAAATCGGTTTAGAAGTGAAAAAGTCGCCCGCACAATGACAGAAAACGGCTCAATTTCAATCCTATTTTAATTTCTGTTTGAATTTATATTCAATAAATTTTTATCACGTCAGATTTTCAAGAAATACGAAATTCCTTCAATATTTAAATGAGACTCTAAATCAGGTCTTACACACAAAGAAGCTCGGTCAACAAATTCATTAACAAAAATCCAACATTCATTAATTCATCAGGTCAGCATACTAACACACCCTACACAGGTACATATGTACATTAGTCTGGGCCGCCGCCCATCCAATAAAAAAATAATTTCCAGTCACAGGTCACTATAAATGTCCAATAATTCGACAAAGTAGTTATTCTAAGATTTTATATTATAGCGCATTATAATCGGTTTAGATGTTAAAAACTCCCCCGCACAGTGACAGAAAACACCTCAGTTTCTATTTTATTTTAATTTCTGTTTGAATTTATATTCAATAATTTTCCTAGAATCTACAGATTCTTCAGATTTTTGAGAAATCCAGAAATCTTTTCGTATTTTAATGAGACTCTAAATCAGGTCATATACCTAAAGAGTCGCCAGTTAATAAATTCGGAACATATTTTTGACACAAACTGCAGCATTAAAAAATTACACTTGGAAGAGTATTATTTTTAGCGGTGTTTTCAGGACTGCGGATGATTTTCTTTTGCAAATCATCATTAAACCATCCAAACTTTATTTCCGTGTGATGGCTGGAAATTATTTTTCTTATTTGTATGAAACCCAACCTAGTCTAATGTACATGCGACATCTTATGATTTGATTCTCTAATTCACATTTCTCGTCATGTGCTTCATTCAGACTATATTAAGATATTGTATATATAAGTCTATATACATATATATACAGAATCCGGGATACATTCATGACTTATTGGTTGCTAATACGTAACGAGTAACCTTATGTCACACTCACATCCACATACAGATGTAAATTGGCATTACAAATCTTGACTTTTGCAAGGATAAAAGAAAGCCATACAAACAAACAAACGTAAACTGCAGTGGAAGTTACACAAGCAAAACGCGTACACATACAAACACAGCCATATATGTCAGCTTACGGATGTATTCTGGCATAACTGCTAATGCAGCATGATTCCTGTACTATTGTGAGTGTGTGTGCGTGTGTGAGTGAATGCAGTTATTTTGTTGATTGAATTTTGCGTAGTTGTATTTATTGAGTTTTGTGGTTTTTGCCATGTATTGAGAGTAAATTTATGGCTTTCCATTTAATACAGCAGCAGTGCACACATACACAACAACACAATGACAATTGTGTAAATGCGTATGTGAAGGACTATTGAAGTGGCGCTAGACATTTCTACAATATGATGACGCATGAGTTGGAAATAAATGATGATCGAAATTTAAAATAGCTCTCAAATGGTTCAAACCCATTGAACATCATCATCAGAACACAAAATTTAGAATTCCTTTTTTGCTAAAAAATGCGGATACGAAAAATGGCGATCAAATTTCCATTTGAGGAAAAACCAACAAAAATGTTAATATCCTTCATGGGTTATGGAGAAAAAAAATCAAACTTCACAACATTATCTTTCTAGCAAGCCCTTTAAAACACAAATCGCACCAAAACTGCACCAATAACATTGTAGATTTTATAAAAAATGCATCGAAAGTAGCATTAAATGTCACGAATGAAGAGTGATAAAGCCAAAATATTTTGCGACAACGTATAAAACAAATTGGATATTAATTCTTGAAGGAAACATACATAGATTCTTTTAAAGTCAGATTAAAGTATGTTGTTTTAATTACAGGATGGGCCATATAACATTTTAAATTAGAATCGGTTATAAGTTCCGATTATTTTTTCAAATTTCTGGTTTTATTGGAAAGGTTGAACTTTGTAATTTAATAATGGAACACAATTAATCGACCAACCCAATTTTTCAGTACATTTTCGATTATTCCGGCTCGAATCTCTTGATTGACAACTTCGATTTCGTGTTTCATTGCTCCAATTGACTCTGGATGGTTTGCGTAACATTTAACCGTAATGGCTCCCCACAGAAAATAATCCAAAGGGCTCAAATCAAAGCAAATAATCCAAAGGGCTCAAATCAAAGCAAATAATCCAAAGGGCTCAAATCAAAGCAAATAATCCAAAGGGCTCAAATCAAAGCAAATAATCCAAAGGGCTCAAATCACAGCTCCGAGGCGGTCAATTGACATCACAATTTAATTTCTAAAATTCGATTTTCAAAAACAGTGCGTAAAATATTGATGGTTGCGTTGGCTGTGTGACATGTTGAAACCAAATGTCATCCATGTAATTCTCTTGAATTTTTCGAACGATAACTCTCACCGTTGACGGTAACGTCGGCTCTTTGCTCATTTTCGAAGAAAAGTGGCCCAATGATGCCGCCAGCCCAAAATCCACACTAAGCAGTGACTCGTTGTGGATGCATTGGTTTCTCAATAGTCATGTGTGGATTCTCTGAACCCCATAAGCGGCAATTTTGCTTATTGACATAGCCACCGAGATGAAAATCAGCTTCATCTGAAAACGTTACAATTCTTCATCTCCTGTAAAACAATCTTCAGTCCATTGGGCGAAGCGAAAACGCACCGGATGGTCATGAGACTTCAGTTGTTGCACCAATTGAGCTTTGTAAGCCTTCATACCGAGGTCTTTATGCAAAATTCTTCCCAAAGAAGTGCGAGAAATGTTCAGTTCCTTAGAACGATGACGAGTTCATGTTAATGGATATTCTGGACATTCTTAGCCACAGAGCAATGTTTTCGATTGAATGCACTGGATGGGAACGTTGGTTTGTCCAATAACGATACATTTTCCTGAATTTCTTACAGTAGGCGTTTAACGCTCACTACACTGAAAGAATATATGAAGCGATTTCATAAATTTAGTGAATTTTTCTTAATATGTATGAAAAATTCATAAAAAAATGAAATGTTTCATACAACTTCTTCATAAACATTTCATATTTCATAAAACAAACAAGCGTGTTGGTGGTTTAATGTCCAACAATGTATATTTGATGCGAAATTTAGTCACAATAGCCCGAATAGCCGCTTCAGTGGGTCGATTAAACAGACCATAAAATGGAAGCGCGCGATTAACTTTCTTAACAGAGCACGCATTATGATAATAAAATTCAATAATTTGCAAGCGTTGTTCGTTTGTAAGACTTGGTTTGTAAGATTCATGGTTAAATTATAGACCAAACTGAAGATGTTTGACAGTGAAACAAAACACGAAACATGCGTCAGCTGTTTAAACCAGTGTTGCCAAAAAGATAATAGCTAAAAAAATCACCCTTTATTAAAGAAACTATTCTTAAAGATTATGAAATATGTCATAACTAATAAATAATATTTGTGTTGTGAAATGTCTTCATAAATATAATGAAGGATTTCATAATGTTATAACTTACAACTACATTTTTAGTGTGTCGACTTTATCGGTTGAATGCTAGCAAATCTCATTTGTCCTCTATTAACTCTGACATAAGTATGTACTCTGAATTAGGTCAAAGACATGGTTAGTCAACAAGTTAGACCTTTTTGTTTATATTGGAACCTTTAGTAGAAACTATTAATATTTATGAAACATTTTCATACAATTAATGAAGTTCTTCATAAAATCTATGACAATTTTCATAAATCGTATTATGAAAAAGAATGTACTTGGATGACAAAAGTTTATCGAATGAAGAACAGCATTTCAAAGTTTCTAAGAAACGCTTCATAAATTCTATGAAACTCTTCATTGATTTGTGCTTTATAAAACATGTTTTATACATTGTATTAAGTGTTTCTTTGGCGACTTTTTAATGAAATTTTTCACTGAGGTTAAGATAAAATCATGAATAGTATGAAGATAATTATTGCAGTGTACTTTGGAAGTAGGTTTATAATATATCCCAATAAACCTGAAATAAAAATTAATGTTATTCTACCTTTAAAAGTCGAAGTAATGGGTAGTTCAAATTTAAAATTTTAAATGTCCCTTCCTATATAAATAAAATGCTTCAAATGTAATCTACAAGTTAATATAATACATTAATCGTTAGGGGAAAAGTCCCTTCAGGGTCGATTTCGCCAAAGTGCTAATTCATACATTTTCCATTAAATTTTATTTATTTCAAAAATTCATCATCCTTCAAATTCACATAAAAATCCCTTGTGTTGCGTGTCTAAAGAGCCACGGCTGGCTGCAGCCATTTGTTCATTTTGGCCTAAAAAAGTTCGAATATTGAAATATCACTTTATTTTTCGCATTAAGTAGCCAGAACGCAGTATACACAGGATTTCACGATTTTAGCTACAGCCTCTTGATTGGTACAATTTTTATCGCCTTTCGAAAAATCTTGGAAAAATATATTTTTTTATTTATTTGATGGTGCATTCGCACACTACAAATTAAATAAAAAATATAATTTTTCCGTTACATATTTTTTCTAAGATTTTTTATTGTTTTTATAACTTGTGATAATAAAATATTAACAAAAAACATTCTGACGATTTTTCACTGAAATTCCGCTTGATTTTGTAAAAAAATTATAGAAAAAATCGTAAAAATAGAACCCATTACTTCCAAACAGTCGCTTAGAAAGAGACCTAAGAGCCCTAAAATTACAAAAAATGGATTAATTTAATCATTTCGAAAATAAAAATAAATTGTAAAAATTCTAAAAAATATTTTTTTAAATAATTTTCAAACTTTCAAAACAATCGCAGCTATAGAGGTCAAAAATTGTACCGTATATGTGGAATTTTTGGACCTAATAGCTCATTTCGTTCTTAAGATAGCGTGCTTTCAACAGACAGATGGGCAGGTCTAGAACGTTTTAGAGTTTAACCACGTCCAAGAATATAGGTTTCCGATGAATATTTCAAGGTGTTGCAAACTGAATGACAAAATGAATATACACTCCACCCTAAGGTGATGATCCACGTTTAAAAATCTATATATCTCCCATTCGATAACCCTCTATGTATGTGTAATTTTTGCAGTAGCTCTGCTTGGTGTTGTTATACGAATGTGCCATGGCTACAACAAAATTATGCTGATGCGGTATTATAATTAAATAAATACGAGTAGTTCTAATGTAAAGTATGCTGGGTTCAGACACAGCTCCAGTGAAGCGTCGTATGTGTGAGAGTGTGTGCTTTTTGATTGCTATTCAATCCAAGTATCTGTGTATGGGGATTTGTGGGTGGGCGGTTGTATTTAATTGTGTGTATGAGTGTGTTTGAGGGTGTGTGTGCTGAGATTGCTGGGTTTTTCTTCATTGTAATTAACAAAGCAACATTAATTACATTGACATTTTATTAATTTTCCTATCAGCTTTGCTGTTTGTTGGCCTGTCTTTCTTATATTCACGCACACACTAGCACACACCTACATGTACTAATACACTTTGATACACACATATACACACACGACACATTATGCCAACACACACTCTCACAATCACCAACGTCTGCACATTTATTTTAAAACCAAATCAAATTAATTTCTCCTCTTTACAGAGGTCCTTTTGAAAAGCCAGCCAGCCAGACGGAGAGCGACAAAGGCTGCCTTGGCCGACTTGACTACAAACGTAATTATATAGGGAAATATGGCTATCGAATTTTAATATGCGTGTCTATGGACTGTGACTGGTTTTGGCAATGGGGGAAAATGAGGGAAATGGAATAAAATTTATTAGCTATTAATGGGCAACACAATTAATGGAACCAATTTCTGTCAGTTTAGAGATTAAAATTGTAAACTCTCCTCGAGGACAGTCATTTGAAAGCAACAGACATTTTAAGTACTTCGACAGGAAGTCAAAGTAATTTCTCAAGTCCTGTGCAGTAATATGTGTATGTAAGAGGGAAATGCGAATGTGAGCATATATCAAAGGGTAATTTTGCAAATTAATATTTATGCACATATATATTTATAATAATAATAATATAATAGACGTTGTCGATGCCTGTAAGCATTTGAAAACTATGGTCATACTAATAAAAATAATGCATTTTAATATTCAAGATTAGCCTTATTCATATGACAATGTTGAAAAATATAGTGTTCCCCAAGATATGATCTCTGGTAGAACAAATATTACAACAACTACCGCCAATGAACTGAACTTTATAGTCCAGGCATCGTATCGTGTAAGCGCAAAATTTTAATAACCGGTAGTTGTGTCGACTGTATGGCTCATTCCACGTTAAACCGTACAAAATTCCCATCACTCAGATTTTTTTGAGAATCTCATTATATATCCTCTGTTACAAAACTATTTTACAAGTGTCTTAGGTAAAAAATTTTATTATTATTTGCAGAGTTATAGGCAGTACATTTTTGCACAAAAGTTGGAAATTGGGCAAAAATCGGTCCAGAGGGAAAAATTTTTCTTTAGCAAGGTTAAGAAATACCCCCAATAACCGTTAATATTTCGAATATTTACCACAAAGTTATCTATACGTTTAGGGGGTGAAATCGGACACAAAGGGATAAAAATGCACCTAGTGAACCGACAATAGCTAGTAGAGTGACATTCGCTGTATACATCCCTCCAATCCACGGTTTAAAAGGCAAAAAAGGAGGCAGCTACAGCTGTGAAATTTCGTACATGTGCTTACCATTACTATAAATGTTGAGTTGCCACGCCCACTTACAGTGGGATATTAGTTGATTTTTGAGGCAAAATTTCATAGGAAACTGGTAGATTTTTAAATTTCCTATATATACTTATGCTGCTTTCTAAAGTTGTTTAGAAAAAAATTAAGTTTCTCAACCACGTCCACTTACTGTGGAATGGTAGTTGGATTTTTAAAGGAAAATACATTAGGAAGCAGATAGCCCTTTAAATTCCGTACATACAGTTTTTGTGTTTACCAAAGTTGTCTAACAAATTGTAAGTTTATCAATCTATCTTGATGGTTCATAATCCTTAAAAAAAACGAGTTGCCACCTGGTACCAATTTTCCATTTTTGGTATTGATTTTGATATGATGATATTGATTTTTTGAGGCAAAATTTCTTAGGAAACTGGTAGATTTTTTAAATTTCCTAAATATACTTGTGCTGCTTTCCAAAGTTGTTTAGAAAAAATTAAGTTTCTCAACCTACTGCCACGTCCACTTACTGTGGGATGGTAGTTGGATTTTTAAAGGAAAATACATTAGGAAGCAGATAGCCCTTTAAATTCCGTACATATACTTTTTATGTTTACCAAAGTTGTCTAGCAAATTTTAAGTTTATCAATCTATATTGATGGTTCCTAATCCTTTCTAAAAAACGAGTTGCCACCTCGTACCAATTTTCCATTTTTTTTAAATGTTAAAAAATTTACGTTTTGTCTCAAAAGTTGGTATTTGGCCCCATCGTGGCACATGTAGGCGTATCATAAATATATTCATTTTTATACCGTACACCACTTCGTGGTCTAGGGTATTATAAGTTAGTTTCGCGCCAAATGTTTGTAACACCAAGAAATAATCGAGCTAGACCCACCTTTAAGTATACCGCTCGGCTTAGAATCACCAGCTGAGTCGATTTAACGATGTCTGTCTGTCCGTTCGTCCGTCCGTCCGTCTGCTGTCCATCTAAGCTTGTTCGCACTCTACAGGTCGCAATTGTTGTCCGATTGTCATGAAACTTGGCAGAAGTTATTTTTTCTGGCCAAGGACCATCGGTATTGAAATCAGTTCAGATTTAGATATAGCCCCCATACAAATGTCGCTCCCGATTTGACATTTTCCGCTGTAGAAACGACATATTCTACCCGATTTTCTTTAAATTTTGCACAACATCTTATAATCCAACTAGAAAAACTTATGCAAAAATTGGGTAAGATCGGTTCAGATTTAGATATAGCCCCATACAAATGTCGTTCCCGATTTGACTTTTGCCGCTTTAGAAACCACATATTGTACTCGATTTTCTTAAAATTTATCACAACAGCTTAAAATCCAAGTAAAAAACATATGGTGAAAGTGGCTAAGATCGGTTCAGATTTAGATATAGCGCAAATACAAATGTTGCTCCCAAATGTTTAACCGACTTTGGCCAAACTATACATATTTTAATTCACCTATTTCATTCCAGATTTCAATATACCCCCATATGTCCTTTCCGATTTAACATTTTTTGTCAAACACATACATTTACAGTATACAAAAATCCTTCCCGTTTTCACCTTTTCACCGAATTAAATTGTATTTGGAATGAAAGTGGAGTGTATCATAGAGTCGGCCCCGTCCGACTTTAGTCTTTCCTTACTTGTTTCTTATTTTCATCGAAGATCCTCTCTGTCGATCATTTAATCATAGCCGTCAAGAAATTGAGGACAAGAGGTGATGAGTCACCCATCCAGGATTTACTGGTAATTTCCGAATGTGGTGGAGTGTATAAAGTATATCTTAATGCACGTAAGATCCAGTGTTTCTTGTTGTCTCACAAGCGATTCACAGATCCAATCGTGTAGTCGATTTCAATGAACGGTGTGGATGATGAGCACTCAGACTTGACTCTTGAAAATACAATGTGATGTTCGTTGGACAAAATATGTACTTGAGGTGTCGAAAGAAGCATTCAAGTGTCTAGACTTCTTAAACCGAAGTAAGAAATACTTCACAGCCTCTGATCTTCGCAATATCTACACTACATACATCAGACCAAAAATGGAATACAACTCCGATACTTGGTTGCTCCATGTTCATTACTGAAGCTACTCGATCGTGTCCAGGGGAGGACGACGAAGGGCGTTGATGAGTGAGTTATGTATCCTTGTTCTATCGATACTTTCATGGGGTTTGCACTTCGGATATTCTTGATCTTATACCGGCCGTGAGAACGTTCGTTAAAGATAACCGAGTTTACAGGAACTCTCATCCATTTGTTGTCGATTGGACAACCAATCGCACTACACACTACAGAATGAATTCGTTCTTCGCCCATACTATCTGTATGTGAAATCGACTTCCGGCAGATATCTTCGCAGCCAATTATGATATTCAGAAATTTAAAACAGAAGTCAACAAGTACTACTCCCTCTTTTCTCTTTCCAATTCCTTATCTTCCTTCCGCCAACGCAATGCGCTGCATTTATAGGGGACAGCCCAGAGTGTTGGTCCAGTAAAAAATAAGGTGGACACAGCCGAACTTAAAGACTTTTTTCTTGTTTTTCTTTTTTGGTTTTAATTTTTATATCGGTAAAAACTAAGAGCTATTCTACAATAGCTTCCCCTCAGAAGACAAAAATAGGAAAAACACAATAAATATAAATTCAAAATGTCCTGTAACTTAAATTAGACGGCACTTTAACCATAACTGCGCGGACTTCCAATAAGATCCAATCAGCATTCATTATGCGATTTTCCCTCAGTATAATTAAGGGAACAAAATAGTATAAAATTACGATTTATTTGTGCCATATTAAACAGCACTTTTAAATATGTCCTGTACAATGTCATGTGATTTATATATTTCTATAAATATATTGTATACAACAATGTCATATGATTTTTAATTATGCATATATAATAAAATCTTCTTATCAAAATTCGAAAACTACAGACCACCGCTTTAACTATGTGAGCCAATAATCTGTCTATTCAGACTTCCGCGATTTGCCTTCTACCATTTATTACCACTTTTATCATAAATTTATGTCATTTCCCTTATGTCCTTAATGAGTTCACATACCACCATGGTGAATGACATAGAGACCATTTAGGTCAGACACTGGGGCACATAGTATACCGACAACACTCTAATTTGGAAACACACAAACATTGCCTACTTTCAGGCATTGAGCTGTTTTTTTTTTTTTTTTCAAATGAAAACACAGCTTCATGAAATTATATTTTTATATTTTACGATTTCGGTCTAGACTGACTCGCACAGCGTACAATGGCCATATATTAACAGCTGATAATGGCAGTTTAATTCACACACAAACACATAAACACAGCCATTCGAACATACTCGCATATATATGTGTACAATGTGAAAAGGCCCGAGCGCCTAAAGACATACTCACACGTTCGTTCTTTTTCATTCAGAAACCCCTGAAAGTAGTCAACAATAATTTGTGGGTAAATTCAGTAATTTTCACGCAAAAGAATGGAAAAAAATTGCAAAAACTTGGAAATTAAATTTGTTGACGAAGGTCCTATATGGGATTCCAAATAATATGTGAAATTTATTGATTTTGTATTTATAAAAAAATGTTCATAGGGGAATTCTGTCTTTGTGAAGTATAAGAATATTCACTAATAATTCAGGAGACCTTCGCTGTTCAAAGCTTTTCTTTTTTTGCTGTGCAATTGTTTGCTCGTCAACTGTCTGCGTGAAACACCTTCGAGCTTTAATTATATATACGATTTTTGTTTTCGATAATAATAAGATTAATGAAATTATAGACAATTTGACAAATGTGATAAACAGCTCGAGACATGAACGACAGACAGCCGTTGTGTAAAAAACTTCTGGAGACACAAATTAAGGTATTAATGACAGGATGAGTAGTAATTGCAGTGCTTTGGGCTGAGTGTTGGCGCAGTAAGTAAATGAAATTGACAAGAGGCCATTGAAGGCATTAATCAAGGTCGTGACATGGATGGTTCATGAACTTCTAAGGAGTGTATTTTTTGGATTTATAAGCTCAAAGGATGAATCATTATTTAGTCGAAGGCACAATAACTACAACATGAATAATAAATATAGAAAGAGATGGAGGAATATACAGATTTTCTTAAGATCGCTGCGAAGCCACCTGAATGAAACCTTTAGACAGGGTGGAAATCATGATAGTGGTAGTCTGCAGCCAAGTAATAAATGTCACCATGCCATTTGTAAATAAATTTTAATTCTATTAAATATAGATGCAAAATGGTTTTGAGCCAGGACAATATCCCAGTACACATCAAATATTGATTACAGACCAAAAAATACAAACGAAAAAAACTAAAAAAAAAATAATTGAAAAATTTAAGAAATTAAGTTGAACCCTAATTTAAGGAAAAGAATATTCCAGAAAAATTCAAGAACATACTTTCTGCAAAAAAGTAGGATTCACAGTTTTTCATAGCTAACAAATCTGAAGATTCCAAGATTTGGTTTTCCATAACTAAATTCTAAGAAATCATTACAGAGATCATAACCGCCGTGAACTGCGAAAATCATCGCGTCCATATTGGTAAACCTTTATTTTTAATTTTAAGGAAATGGAATCTTCATGGAAATTTTAAGTAAATGCTTTTAAGAATTGTGTTTTTATACCCTTCACCTCCAGGAAGGAGGTAAACTATCTTTGTCATTCCGCTGGTAACACTTTGAAATATTGACCTGAGACCCTATATTCTTGATCATCACAAAATACGAACTAGCCATATCCGTCTGCTGAAAGCACGCTAGCATATAAATGAAAGGAGCCCCAAACTTCCCATAAATGTGTCTTATAGTCGTAGATCAGCTGGGATTGTAACAGGGCGAAATCGGCGCAAAGGGAAAAAATGTTCCCTTGTAAGGACTGAAAATATCCCTAATATTTAGAGTATTTATGCATGTTTTTCAATATGCCTGCTTATATTTACTTGATATTGGGTGTGCGCAATAGCAAAAACGTGCACCATAGAGTAAATCTTATTCATATGGGTGAAATGAGGCAAAAAGGGTCAAAAATGGTACCTATAAAACGACAAAAGCTAGAAACGAAATTAGGTGTGTACATTCCTCTAGTTGAGTAGACACATAATATAAAATTATTTTTTCCAAATTAGTACTTATAAGGGGTAAAATGGGAATAGAGGGATAAAAATGGTACCAACCAAACGGCTGTACCTAGAATGATGAAATTCGGGGTATACACGTAAAATAAATATATATTCGAAATTTGCACTTTTAAGGGGGTAAAACGGAAAAAAAGGATAACAATGGTACCAACCAAATGGCCGCAGCTAGAATAGTGAAATTCTGTGTATACATTCCTCTAATTGAGACGACACGTAAAGTAAAGTGATTTTCGAAATTCGTACTTTTAATGGATTAAAGTGGGAAAAAGGGGATAAAAATGGTACTAACAAAATGGCAGCAGTTACAGTCATGAAACTCGAAGTATATATTCCTCTGACTGCGTAGACACAAAAAAAAGGTTGTTTCAAATTCGTTTTTTCTAAAGATGCAGTGGGAACAGAGGGATAAAAATGGTACCAACAAACAGCTACTGCTAGAGAGATGAAATTTAGTACGTAGATCACTCTAATTTCGTAGACACGTAAAATAAAGAGATTTTGGAAAGTCATACCGTTAAGGGGGCAAAATGGGGAAAAGGGGATAAAAATGGTATCAACCAAATGGCCGCACCTAGAATCATGGAATTTGGTGTATACATTCGTCAGACTGCATAGACACACAAAATAAAAGTATTTTTCCAAATTAGTACTTTCAAGGGATAAAAATGGTACCAATTAAACGGCTACAGCTAGAATGATGCAATTTGGTGTAGAGATTCCTCTGATTATGTAGAGACGTAAAAAAATATTTTCGTACGTCGTACCTTTTAGGGGCTAAAATGGGATAAAAATGTTACCCACTAAATGGCCACAGCTATAATGATGAAATTCGTTGTCTACATTCCACAGACTGCATAGACTAACAAAACAAAAATATTTTTCTAAATTAGTACTTTTACGACAAAAATTGAGTGATGATGAAAACCGAAAGTGCGAAAATGTTACTTTTGATTGATTCCATTGGAATGGGTGTGACACTTTAGCTTAAATATGTGAAAATATCTCCAATATTCATTGACTGAGATTTTATTTATATTGACAATTGAAAATGTCACGTTAATCGGAATATTATTGCAAATATAAATATATATATAGCGTTGTAAATATTGGAGATATACAACAAACTAGAGTGTCACAGATGAGAACTTAGCTTTGAAGATAATCTTGAGATTTTACTTATTTTCTTGAATTCTTGAATGTTCTTCCACTACATGAATTTATTCATTTTTGCTAATCAAAAGAGTAGTTCATACACTTCCTTCTAAGACATCTCATTATGAATATAGGATATTTAAATTATATTGGGCGTGGTATTTTGACAGAAATTCTGTTACGACACCAGTCTATTTCTGGAAAAGGAAATGATCAGACCTATTGTTGTCATTATTTTTTGAAATATAATCAAACATATGCATTATGAGAATTAAACAAATGATGAATGTTGACCGGTGTTTTAATTGTTTAAATTATAAATTAATTTTGAAATTTTGTGCGAAAAGGGTCACTTTACATGGAATCACCCATTTATTTTATTGGAACTGAGCAAGACAATATTCATGTAAAAGCAGATATAGAAAGTAGAAAAACAGTGTACGCAATTTTTAATTTGGTGGTCCTTGCTCCTTTTACAGGACTTTTGATTTCCAAAGGAAATAGATGTTTAAATAATTTATTTTCATACTTTAACGAGTCGTACAAAGGCCATATGAGCATCAACTAAAAAAGAAGAATATCTTTAAATATAATGCTTTAAATTTAATTTGTGTTATATGTTAATTTAGTACTAACAACAATTAAAAATTTCTCCCAGTTTATTCATCTTTTACTATTTAAGGGGGTAAACTTCAAATGGTTGTTAATGCTGAACTAATATGAATAGAGATATGCAATTTTTACTATTTTTAAAAGACATTATTTTCTTTCATTTGGTAACACATCGTCTGTGTATGTCTCTCAGACGGACGCACGGACATGGAGTATCAAAATAAATTATTAAGACAAATATATCCTTTGGAAATTAAAAGTCCTGTAAAATGGAGAAAAGATCACTAAATGAAAAACTGAGTACACAGTTTTTCTACGTCTTATTTTTAATTCCATGGCATAATATAATTAATAGTACGTATTTTTGTAATAGACACCCATTTTAATCGCTTCTCAAAATCCAAATGTGAATTTTTCCCGCTTTTAAGAAAGTTCTTTTAAACAACTTCCAAAAAAAATAAAAAAATATGTTAATATTCCGTAACATTATACGAATAGCATTTTCACAAGTGAATGGGAACGACTTTTTAGTATGGGGTCATAGAGGTAAGGCGTCCGCTTTGAACCCAGAAGATCTCGGGTTCGAATTGTGGCTCGGGGAGAAAGTTTTTTTTACTTTTTTATTACTTTTATAAATAAACAATGTTTAATTTTTGTATAATTTTAACAATGTAAAATAAATAAAATAAAATTAAAAATGTTTGCTTAAAAAATACAAATGTATTGCTTTATTAATATTACATTTTTATTAACACACATATACTACATAATATCAGTAAAATTAAATAGTGTTAATTTATTTAATGCTAATTTAATTTAATATCAATTTGTGTTATATATTAATGCATACTAAATAAATATTTTGTAAAGATTCCTATTGTCAGCTCTAACGAACAAAATGGTTGCTTTAGTTATTCAGCACTCACAACAGGGGATAGCTGAGATGTTTAGAGTGCCGTAGTAGCAACCACAAGGTCCACTGTTCTACCCCCGACAGCGGCGGATTTTTTAAAACAGTAATGAAAAGGTGGTTCCTTTGCAACACTATAAAATAACTTTTAAGTCAAAATAAAGGACATCCCTCCTATGACAACTCCATGGTACATTCATTGGTGAAAATCACATTTTTCAATACTTCCGAATCACAAGGTGAACATCTTTTTCACTTCTTTGGGTGCTCTCTTTTTGCTGGGTAGCAGAGTATCTCAATGTTGAAGTAAAGGAAAATCAAATGAAATTAAAAGAATTTCAGGAAAATTTTACACTTTTGCGGCTAAATAAGCGCTACCTAAACGGTGTTAAGAATCATTCCTAGGAAGTTCACATGTTCTAGAAAGTTGTTTATCGAGATCTTCGATACATTTTTGTGGTTTATTGTTTCTTTGAATTTCGAACGGTTTGCTACCTATGGACCTGAACAGGGGAAACAAGGTTAAATTAAGTTTTTAAAGTTTTTTTTTTGCGATTTTGACTTGAAGAGAAGTTTTTTGATTTGATTTTGAAGATAAGTTTTTTGATTTGTTGTTTTGTTCTTTATAACAAGAGCTACAACTTTGCCTCAGAGAGTAAACCAAAATTCTAAACGGTTTGCAAGATATGAGCCTGAGAAAATGATCACTTTTTGTAAAAATGACACCGAGGCCCCAAATCTTTGGTGGCCCATAAAAAAGGGCATAACTTCGGGCAAAACTGGGAGACACGGGTATTTTTTTGGTCTTTTATCACGTATTGGTTATATTTTTTCAAGTTGCACTTTTACTTGTTATTTGTAAGAAAATGGAAACTTCATGGAAATATTAAGTAAACGATTTTAAGAATTGTTTTTTTTTTTATAAATTGCTACACCTTCAAATTACAATGATCTTGCCAACCCCACCGATATCCTTATCGAAAACAATTTATTTTCCTTTCTTTTGAAATTACATCTCTCCACTCATCCCCCTCAGCTGCCATTTAGGTGACATGAAGCGAACGCCAAGGGGTGAGAGCTGTGGAAAATAAATCGCAAATCAAATACTCCTTCGATTTGTCAATCAACATGTATGCATACATTTGAATGAATTTCCCCAGACACCGTCAACCCATTGAACCTCCCACTAAAATAAACCTAGATTGATGATAGTTATTCGTGACCTCCATTTATTCGATTGCTGGCAAGGGGCTCGCAAGTACCCGTGCCCGTAGCAAATGGGTGGGGCTCTATGTTTAATACGATTTTTCTATTTGAGCATCTCCGAAGAAAAATATCACTTTACTGCGAAAATAAGCATGATTTGCATACATAAACTAAGAAGGAAACGCGGGCAAAAAAAATGAAAAAAAAAAAAAAACAAAAAGAAATACTTCGACTTCCTCGAAACTTGAAACAGTAACTGTAACGCCAAACGCCCAACGCTGTTGTGGCGCAATAACGTGTAAAACGAAACGAACGAAAACTACTTATGGCGAGTAACAATTGTTGGAAAAGTTATGCCAGCCCAACCAACTCCCCCCACTAAAGCTGCTGAACTCCACTTGTAAGCGATGAGAAGGTGGGTTTCCATTGTGTCTTGTGTTCTTAGGTTGTGGGGCGGCTGCTTGGCAGCTTGGAGTGGTTCTATTATTTTGTCATTTTAAGGTTGACACTTGAACACATTCACCTCCTTTTGTGCGACACGCCATCACCTCCCGGTGTCACGTGCTGTTCTGGGTGTGTTTGGTTACGATACTTTAACGATTTGAGTTGTTTTAACCTTCTTTAGTCTTTGTTTTTGGTTGGGTGGTGATGGTGGGAAGGTACTTTGAAGGGATATCAACAAATGTAAAATTCGAAAGTGTTGATAGTTGCCTTAAAGGAGGATCATAGTGACATTGGTACAGAAGGACAGATTACTCAGCCAATATACCTAGAAGGGGGACTTTCAAGAAATAATACTGAACCAATACTCGTAAATACTCATTTTCAACAGGTTTTTAAAGAAAAAATACATCCTCCGCTTACAAATCTGACGCACAAACCTGTTCATTCAGTTGCTCAACAAGAGACACACCATCTAGATATTTCTATTTACCTACACCTCTACCTTTATCTTTAACAAGTTAGAACTGATCCTAACTAAAGTCAGATAAGCTGGTCCAGATTTAAATCTCGGTTTCCTGTGCTTTTCTACCAACCATTCAAAAAACCGGGTTTTGATTTTTCGCCGTTCGCAGCAATTGGGCCTCTGTTACTCAAAAACGTGGAAATGCCAAAATTGGACTAAGCGGATGGACCATTTGAGGCGCAGTCAAGGTCAACATTTGCATGAAATAATCTTGAAACGTTAAATTATATGGACCGTACTATCGATTCAAATAATGATTTTCATTTTTCTGATTTTTATGTGTTTTTTTGAAAAACTTTCCTATAGCTTTTAAAAAATCACCCTTTATATGCTTCGGACAATGGCGTCCACCTAAGAGGCATCCCGAATCGATCCCTTACCACGCATAAACCGCCGATTTAAGATTATTTCGACCAATTACTCTACAATGCTATAAATTCATATTAATTTATTAGAGAATTTCCATGTAGCCTACCCCGTCTTACAATTTAAAAGAAACATCTGAGTCATTCCATGTCAAACGGAACGATTTTCTTTTAGAATGCTTCGAATATTTGTACATCATTCAAACAAAAAGATGTTTTTCACGAGTTATGACAAATTGAACTTTGGTAAAATTTTGATTTTTTCCTAAAGGACTATTCATGCAATCGCATGTAAAAGCGATATCCTCCCAGCAATTTGGATTCAAACAGGAACATAACGCGGTATTAATTTCTCAATATAAAATACTTTAAGGCTCCACTCACTCCACAATATTCCTTTGAATACTTATTCTTTCCTAGCATCTAAACGAAAGGAGCTTTGGGCGTCCAAATTTTCCTTAAATGCGTCTTATAGTCGTAGATCGGTTGAGATTGAAACTGGGAGAAATCGGCCCAAAGGGAAAAAATTTTCCCTCACAAGGACTAAAAATACCCATAATAGCGTCCAATATTTTAGAGATTTTAGGCATATATACCTGCTTGTACTTACTTCATATTGGGTATGCGCATTTCCCCTATAACAAAAACGTGCACCATAAAGTGATTTTTATTCGTAGGGGGTAAAATAGGGCAAAAAGGGATAAAAATGGTACATATCAAACGACAACAGCTAGAAACACGAAATTCGGTGTGTACATTCCAATAATTGAGTAAATACATAATATAAAAGTACTTTTTCAAAATTCGTACTTTTAAAGGGTAAAATGGGAAAAAGGGATAAAAATGGTACAAATGGTACAAACGACAACAGCTAGAAACACGAAATTCGGTGTGTACATTCCAATAATTGAGTAAATACATAATATAAAAGTATTTTATCAAAATTCGTACTTTTAAAGGGTAAAATGGGAAAAAGAGATAAAAATGGTACCAATCAAACGGCTGCACCTAGAATAATGAAATTCGGTATATATATTCCTCTGATTGCGTAAACACGTAAAAAACGGATTTTCGAAATTCGTACTTTTTGGGGGGTTAAAATGGAAAAAGGGGATAAAAATAGTACCAACCAAATGACCGCTGCTAGAGTCATGAAATTCGGTGTATACATTCCTCTGACTGCATAGACACGAAAAATAAAAGTTTTTTTTTTCAAATTTGTACTTTCAAGGGATATAATGGGTACAGAGGGATACAAATAGTACCAACTAAACGACTACAGCTAGAATGATTAAATTCGGTGTGTACATCCGTCTAATTTCGTAAACACGTAAAATAAAGAGATTTTAGAAAGTCGTACTCTTAAGGGGGTAAAATAGGAAAAAGGGTATAAAAATGGTACCAATCAAATGGCCGCATAGACACGCAAAATAAAAATATTTGCCCAAATTCGTACTTTGTTACTTTTACGGCAAAAATTTGTTAAATTTTGAAGTTAGGTTATTTTGCACTATGAACGGGAGATAATGGATTTTCAATATTTGTACTTTTGATTTATTAAATTTTTTTTTTCAATATTTGTATTTGTTTTGGTTTGGTTAGACTGAAAAATAGATATTTTCCTGTAATATTACTTCAATTCTACGAAAATCGACAGCTTCTGAGGAATGCAATCCATGGTGGAGGGTATATAACGCCGTTTTTACTTGTTTAATTTAGCATATTTTGCACTTTCACCTCAAGGAAATGTACATGAATGATTGGAGATCTAGAATTTGGTCACGTATAGTACGGGAGCGCCAATTAGGCATTGTTTTGAATAATAGTATAATAAAGGTATTTGAAAGCACTGGTTACACGTCCAACTTCATTGGTCCACTGCATCCTATTCTGATTCGGTCAAATAGATCGCAGAAAACCCAAAGAGTCGTGGTACCCAGAATTTGTGTGGGATTGCGGATAAGGGTCTGTCAACCGTTGCCAACCGTTGGTAGAGTCTTATTTGCCTAAAGAGAACTGCTACTCTAGATTCCTCAAAAAGGAAAGATTATGCTTTCCAAGTCACTATTCTAGTAGCGTGCGCAGTTTGAACGAATTATCGTCCAGGTCCAATGACAACTGTAGAAATTCAAAGTACTGCCTTCAGAGACGTACAAACTATTGACGATGCCAGATAAAGGTAATCGTTGTGTACTACCACTGCTGCATCCTTTTAACCCGCATTACTGTCCCACATACCCAGTACTCACCCTCTTCCCATTTCCCTACGGTTTTAGTTAAGCAAACAATCAAACATAGATTTGGCACTTGTGTCGATGTCACGTGAAGTCGTAACTTTAAACTTGACTAGATGGAGCACAGCAGCATATGCAGATAACGGTTAAAACAATATAAACTCTACCCTCAACGAGGTGCTATGCAGCCACTCTCAATCTCCCCCAGTTTCCGGAGAGCAGCAGATGAATAGCTAGACCAAAACCGGAAGGAACTCCACAAGTAAATTGTGTGCGGTTCACATGCGCCAGAGGGATGCCATCCCTCCTATATATAGAGAGAGTGGAGAGAGGGAGGGAGGGCGTTAGGGTCTATGTGACAATGTATGCCACGAACGAGAGTGAAAAAGTGCAACACTTGGGGAAAAACAATTGATATTGTTTTTTATTATCCGGTCGAAACTAAACCGAAAACGTAGAAATATATATGTAACCATTCCAACCTCCCAAGAGGATGCTCAAATTTGAATGCGTGGTGGCATGTCCTTGCCAAAGTAACCAAGTGTAAATGCGAGTGTGTGTGTGCCCATGTCCTTGTAAGCTTTTGCTTCTGTGTATTGGCATAGGGTATAGCTATAGCTATGCAAAAGAAGAACACCCACCCCCACCCCCATCCAGTAGCACAGTTTTATTATCGCCATAAAATACCCAAATAAATGGAAAACTAATGTTATATAATGTCAATCCAATAATGGTCATTATCAACTAATAGAATGCCAAACACAAAAAACCGGAGCAGATAACCTCCAAAGTGTTAGACATGTCAAACGAAACCGCTGAAAGGATTTCGTGGCACACAATGTTGCCACCAGTTTTTTTGGTAGTTTTTGGTGTAGCACTGAAAATTCTATTACTACTCTTTCAAGTGCTTATACTCGTGTACAGCAACTATCCGCCGGAAAGAAATACCCTGCCCTTGCCTTCCGTTCACCACTTAATTAAAATTTTGTTCACTAGACCGTTTCACTAAACTGAGAGCGGGGGGAGAGTTTGCGTCCGGCACACGACCACGCTAACGGTCATCATCTATGTCCACGTTACAATATGCATGTAACATGACCAAGCAAATGAAATGCACATATATTAACACCCAACAAAAAAACCTCCAAACTCATTCAAAAGAAACAATTAAATTTTTTGTGTTGCATACATCAGTACCCCCCGAAAAAAACTCTATACAACCTGAGGACCCCCGCAACAAAGTGGTTGAGGTTTACAGAAAAAAACAAAACGGGGCAAACTTTAAATAAATGCAACGTTTGTTAATGGGTTTTAACAGGAGTTAAAACGAGTCCTTTGACATCACCGCCAGGTATCCTGTTCAACTTTTTATTCGTAGCTAAAATGTGATGCAACATTTTATTTCTTTTGCCAACATTTTGGAAGAATGCGCAGCGAACAATATAAGCAGCGCCTAAAGATATGCATCACATTTTCAGTAGATTGTCAGTCAAACAATAGGCTTCACTTTAAATACGTATATGCTTCATTGGAAATACATATTAATTTGTGATCATTTTCATTGTATTCAAGTTATAGATTAGCTTGATTGAGTGCGGAGCATTTAATATAAATTATACTTATGATAGAATACACCAGAGATTTATATTTAATTAATTGCTGGCGTATTTCTTGGCTGGCATGTTCAATCGAAATGAGATTTGCCCTTTTGGGAATGGAACCGAGTGCACAATGGCCCAAAGAATAATTAACTGAATCAATTGGCCAAAGTTTAGTTGGGATCGGCGAAAAAATACGGCCTGTAATTTAATTTCAAAAATTCGTGGGCATGGACGGACATACTGACATGGCTAAAGAGATTCAGAAAGTGAAACTAAGGCGACATATATAGTAAGCGATGGACTTCCTGTTGGGTTTTGCAAAGTAATGCACAAAGGCATAAATCTCAGATTATTTTGTACCTCTATCGCCAAATCAATTATCAGAAATCGCCAAAAACCGCCAAATTTAAACAACTTCAGTTTTTGTTAAAAAATCGACTAAATCCTTTTTATGTTTAGTTCTTTGAAAAAAATGTATGGAATTCAGATATAATATTTGAATTGAATATTAGCAACATTTCATGATAAAGAATTAAAACACATTTTATTAGTATTTATTATCCTTAATAAAAGTTAAAAATATTCTTGGACGGTGACCGGTCATAATGCAGAATACACTTTCAACAATGAAATATTTTCTAGAGTGCTGTTATCCTACTAAGTTGCAAAGAATGGGAAATGATAATTTAAAAAGTGTTCGGTTTGACATGAACGCATATCTATGACTTGTAAACGAATTGTAATATATTTCTCTACAAAGTAACGCCAATATAATAAAATCGGAGGACAGATTTAAAAATAGATTTTCTAAAATTATCCAAGAAAATCGCAACTATTTTATAAATCGCCATGTCGCCAAATCAAAAATAAAGTCGCCAAACATATATAAAATTCGCCACGTTTGGCGAGAAATCGCCACATCTGACAACCCTGTCTGTGGGTGTTATGGCGGTAATGTACATTAGCATGGGCCACGAAAATACATTGCTGCGGTCACCCCACAGAAATGCAGATTGGACTGTTTAATGATGATCTGCAATATATTTCGTCGCTGGGTCAAGCCGTCTGTGAGCTAAACTCTCCTAAAACCACCTCCAAAAATCATGTTTCCCGTAAAATATTCAATAGAATTTATAGGCCATTGGAAGAACTTTAAATATAAATTTTTTATGCTTGTCTTAGAATAACTCATTATTGGACACTTAAATTGATTTTCTATGTATTCTCAAAGTGAAAGTTTAAAATCCATATTTCTTGGAAACATTTTGTAAAAGATGCTATGACAAATAAATAGAAGGAGTCAATATCTTTCGAATGATGCCTAAATGATGAATGTAGCGTTACGTCGCTGACTACATTTTGTAAAATAATTTAATAATAATTTTCGCAGACAACATTTTCAAAGTCATTTTACAAAAATGAGCGCTGACGGCGATAGACACATTTTACCTCATCGTCGTACAGCGTACGGATTTCAAAATGTTAATAAAAAAGTCACTTTCTTTTAAGCCAATCGCTACTTTGCCTCAAAATGTTGTATAACTTTATACTTATATTACGGTACGTACTATATATGGTGACGAAATGGGTGAAGTTGGATGACGACCACGCCTACCACCATAACAAAGAGGAATTCGAAGTAAAACTAACGAGATGTATTCGAAGGTTATCTAAATTTGAGAAAAACTGGTGAGAGCGTTTAGTATGTTAGACGAAATTGTTTTTAAAATTTTGAAAATTGTGGCAATCCTGTAACTTTCAAATTTTGCGTATTTTGATGAAGAGGTTTCATGTCGTTTGGTGTCTGAATGGCATTTTTTTGCAAAATAATTTTTACTGAATAAACAACTAAAAAATATATAATATTTTTTTCTCAAAAAGTATTATTATTATTTAAAAAAATCGACGCCTAAGTTTTTGAAATTTCCGTTGTGAACGGGGTATTTTCGCCAGTAGTTTCTGAGATATAGATAAAAACGTATACTCATATTAAAATTTATTTTTTTGAAAAAAAAAATAAATATTATTTTTATTATTCTTTCCTGTGAATTAATGTTAATAACTCAAACCCTGTATAACACCATACGACAGTTTTTAAAAAAGTCTTTACACTTAAACCGGGTGGTATACGTATGATACTATAGGTAACATATAATTAATTGGCGTTTTTAGTTTTTAATTTCCTCATCCCGTTGTCCCCTTCAGAGGACTTCAAAGTTTCAAAGAATACAATTATTTCAAAAATTATTTTAGATATTTATTCGCGTCCAATGATAACGGTGTTAGTGTCAAATAAAAGATGAGGAAATCTGTTAAAAATGCTTGAAAAATAATGCTTCTATTTGTATTGGTTCGGCACCATTTCAAGTTTACACCTCAGTTTATTTACATTTGAATTGTTAAGGGGGAAATCTTGAAATGGTTGTTAATGCTAAACTAATACAGATAGAAGCTTAAAATTTGAAATATTTTTGGTACATATTCCCTTCTTTAATGTGGCATTGAAACCGGTAGCAAAAGGTGAGAATAAGTATGTAAAATAATTTTTGAAAAATTGTATCCTTTGGATCTTTGTAGACCTTTAAGGGCCAACAGGATCACAAAATGAAGAATTAAAAATGTCAATTAACTCCATTTCACATATAGTTTCAGACGTAATAATATTTTCTTATTTTACAAATAATATTTTCTGAATTTCAAAAATGACAAACATTTCCTAAAATTAAATCCACGACATTTTTATATACTTACTCTTGAGCGGACGAATACATCGAATATTTTCCGTCACGAGCTCATAAATGTTGTATTACGACAACAGCATGAATCAGAATATTTTTTATTATTTTGGTAGGTTAGAGATGTCTGCATGTCGTAAATATGACAGAACTCTGGAATATCATGGGATCGAATAGTTACAGACTACGAACCTTTTAAATTGGGGTTAAAGTTCCCATAAAAATTAATATCTAATCTAATCGACTTTTCTCATACACCTTTATATATTTTTAAAAATATATTTTTATAGTTTACACTTAGTAGCATAGACCCATTTTTTTTTTCAAATATTACAAGAAACTAAAATTTTACAGTATTTTACACAAGATTAACTTTTTTACAATTTTGGATACGTTACTTGCTACTAAGAGATTTTTTGCTCTTACTGATCTTTAACATTTAATCGACTACAATATCAAATATATGATTATACACTCCATGAGAGTATTATGTCTTTGTGCATTTGTTTGTAACACCCAAAAGGAAGAGAGATAGACCCATTGTTAATTATACCGATCAACTTAGAATCACTTTCTGAATCGATTTAGCGATGTCCGTCCGTCCGTCCATCTATTCTTGTAATCACGATACAGGTCGCAATTGTAGACAGAACCAAATGAAACTTTGCACAACGAAGTTTTTCGGGTTAAGGACGACGCTATTTAATTTGAAGAAAATCGGTTCTGATTTAGATATAGCCCCCATACGAATTTCACTCTCGATTTGACTCTTTTCACTCTAGATACTATATATAACAACAGATTTTCTTCAAAATTGGCAACCCTTCTTTTATTTCAACTAGAAACACCTGTGGTAAAAATGGGTCAGATCGGTTCAGATTTATATATAGCTCCCACACAAATTTCGCTCCCGATTTGACTTTTTCCGCTCTAGAAACCACATATTGTATCAAATTGTCTTCAGATTTGGCAAAACATTTTATATTTTAACTAGAAACACCTGCGGTAAAAATGGGGCAGATCGGTTCGGATTTATATATAGCTCCCATACAAATTTCGCTCCCGATTTTACTTTTTCCGCTCTAGAAACCACATATTTTAACAGATCCTCTTCAAATTAGGCGAAATATATTATATTTGTCGTAGAAACACCCATAGTGAAAATGGGTCAGATCGGTTCAGATTTACATATAGCTCACATACGAATTTCACTCCCGATTTTAATTTTTTCACTCTAGATACCATATATTACAAGAGATTTTCTTCAAAACTGGCAAACATATTATATTTCAACTAGAAACACTTGTGGTAAAAATGTGTTAGATCGGTTCAGATTTATATATAGCTTCCATACAAATTTCGCTCCCGATTTAACTTTTTCCGCCCCAGAAACCACGAATTTTCACCGAATTTCTTCAAAGTGAGCATAACACCTTATATTTGAACTGGAAGAACTTATTGTGAAAGTTAGTCACATTTTTCCATGTTTGGATATAGCCCCGATACAAATATTCATTTCAATTTGACAAATTTTTGACCAGGACATATTAGCCTGTGATTAGCAAATATACAAAAATTCTTCCCGTTGTCACTTTTTTACTGAATTTTACATATGTATAGTCGGCCCGACTTTAGCCTTTCCTTACTTGTTTTACTTGCTTTTCCCTGTCTATCTCTAGAGGTCATATTTGGTACCGGATTATGGGAAAATTAAGTCCACATTTATTCGATATTTAGCACCTTATTATTCTTCATCAGTCCACATTTTCGAATAGCTCCATTTTTCAAATCTACGTTGAAACCTTCAGTGTTTTGATTATTCTACGACGGCTGGGAAGGACCTCCTAATTTGACAAACTTTATGAATATTTTTAGTACATGATCCTCCTACCCAACTACTATTAATGTAAATATAATGCCTGATTTGTATTCCTTCTTACCAACCATCCTCCCATATTCATTGATATTTTAAAAATTACTTAAAGTATACTTGACGAAGGGCGCTATTTTCGTACGCTCTTCTTATTTATCTAAACCACAAAAACAAAAGACACCATAAGTCCCTCTGTGTGGCAGAGACGCCACAAAAGTTGCTTTAACAAATCCTATTGGGTTGTTTGTTTGTGACATTGAATCGTTATCGTCGGTGACACACGAGAGCCAGGGCATAGTCTTAGGACACTTAAAAAGTGTGCAAACCACACTTGGTTATTTATGCATTCGAGATTGTGTACTTTGCCGAGTTATTAGCCAGTCTAGACTTTGACAAAACACTCAAGTTTTGGGCGAACGGTGGGGACACAGACATAAGTGAGCGCGCATATGTCAGCAGCGCTGATAATTCAATTTCAATAATGCTAATGCAGGAGAACAACAACGACAACATCGCAAAACAAATGTGCTTAATTTATGTAAACATCCTGAGAATAGACAGCGCCCAAAGTTGATGTTATCTTGGATAACAAGTGCCACAACAAATCGAAGGATCAATATTCCACAGATAAGCAGAATTTTAAGGAGACTCGCCAAAAAGTTTGGCATACGGTTTGTTTGAGTTTAGAAAATGTAATACCTTTGTTTTCAGGAGGATTGCATATACCAAGAGGGGCAAATGTGTTTTTAAAACTTAAAGAGTAATGTGATACACGTGTTGTGGTATTAAGCAAAAGAGAGTTTTCAAAATATGAGAATTTACAAAATCCATCAAAACGAGGTATACTTTTAGGATGTGCATATTTCAAGTGTTTAAATGCAAGGATAAATATATATTCCTTGGGAAACAGGTTGATTATTTATGGTTTATTTATCAAAAACCACATACAAAGAGGTCCACAAATTTCGTATTCTACATCTGGATAAGAATTTCGGATTCAGAGACAGCTGCGTATGAAATTGCTAGGAAGTTGCCAAAATTACTCCTCATTTAGGTTAATTTAATTGGTGCTAATTTCACGTCAAATTTATGGGGCAACAAATTTGCAGTTCTGATCATGTTCCCACATTTCAATTAAATTACTCCGATTTTTACCTGCATCAATCTTCACACACAGAAGCCATACATAACTTGGTCCTTGGCTTTGTTAGTATTAAATTTAATAAATTTCCATGTCAGCAATATGGTCGCTGGTCGGTTGTTTTATTGCCGGACTATTACCCCATGCCCATTAGCCATTTACATAAATTGATATGGACAGAAGAGAGTCTCTAAACTTTGGCTCCAGTCGCATCATCGTCGTTGTCGTTGGCCGTCCACTAGCTTTCCATCCATATCCATATTTTTGTTGCTTGTTCTTCTTTTTCTTCTGTTGTGGCCCTAACCGATGTCGGACTGATTCATTTTTTGTGCAGTTTTGTATTATGTCATGTCTACAGCATGCATTTACATGCATTTCGAATGCAGAGATAGTATCCATTTTTTCCAGTCACCAGCAGCAACAAGAACAACAAATTGTGTATAGCTTTTACCCGGTCTTGTGCTGCTCCATATGAACACTGTTAACAAATCATAAAGTTTCCGTTTCCGTTATGGCACATGTGTGTGTGTGAGTAAGTGTGTGAGTGAGTGCGCCAGTAGTATGTGTGCCACTAACTCAACGTGCAGTTTATGTTGTGTGAGACTGATGATGGGCATATGGGTGTATGTGTGCGTGTTGATATGTGGATGTATGGAGCAAATAGGACATATATTTTAACAAAACACTCACACAGAGTCATATGTATCTGAGACATTCCATGTCAAACTGTACAGCAAATTTTAAACTCATATTTATCTCATAATCTCATATACTTCTTTACAAAATACTTTATACGTGTCATAGCAATAAAATCTTAAAAATGTATGTGCAGAGTTATAGGCATTGCAATTTCCACAAAAAAAATAAAAATGCTGACAAAATGGAAAAATGCTTTCCTAACAAGAACAGAAAATAACCCCATTATCGCCAATAACGGGTAATATTTCATAATATTTCTTTTTGAAGATTTCTGCCTTGAATTCTATTGAAATTTGGTAAGTTCAATCCATTTATAGCGTGCAAAAGTACTATAAAGTTATCCATACTTTTTGGGAGTGAAATGGAGCAAAAAGGGATGCAATGGTTAGTAACGTAAAATTCGGTGTTTTCACTCCCCTAATCGAAGAGATGTGTAAAATAAAGATTTTTTCGACATTCGTACTTTTAGAAGAGTACATGTGGAAAAGGGATAACATTAGTACCGACCAATTTTATGCAGATAGAATCATAAAATTTCCCCTAGTCGAATAAATACGTAAAATAAAGGAATTTGTGGAAATTACTTTAAAGTAACAAATGTGGAAAAAGGGATAAAATTTGTACCGAGCAAATAGATGTAGATAGAATCATAAAATTCTGTGTACACTCCGCCTAATCGCATAAACATGTAAAATAAAATATTTTTTCTAAATTCGTACTTTTAATGTAGTAAATGTGGAAAAGGGGACACAATTGGTACCAAACAAACCTAGCCGCATAGACAGAAAATATAAATGAATTTTTTCGATATTTGCTCTTTTAAAGAGATAAATGTGGAAAAGGGATAAAATTGGTACCAATTAAATGGGTACGTCTAAAATCATAAATTCTGTGTACGTAAAATAAATTAATTTTTTCGAAATTCAGACCTTTAAAGAGGTAAATGTGGAAAAAGGGATAAAATTTGTACCGAACAAATAGAAATAGGATCCCCTTAACAGCATAGACACGGAAAATATAAGATTTTTTGAAAATTGAACTTTTAAAGGGGTAAAAGTGGAAAAAGTGATACAATTTGAAGCGACCAAATGGCTGCAGCTAGAATCATAAAATTCGATATGGAAAATCTCTGACGGTATAGAATTGCAAATTAAAAAATATATCGTAATATGAACTTCTAGGGGGAAACCGGGATAAAATTGGTGCCATTTAAACGGCAGCAGGTAGAATAATGAAAATCACTGTATATATCAATCAGGTTGCGTAGACTCATACAATGCGATCTTGTGATATCCGTACTTTTGGTGTTTTGGTAAAGGGATAAAAATGGCACCAACTACATGGTTGCAGATACAATCATAAAATTTGTTGTGTACATTCCTCTGACTGTTTAGACGCGCAACATATTTTTTTTTTTAATTTTTATTCTTATGGAACAAGTAAAGTCGGGCGGGGCCGACTATATAATACCCTACACCACTGCATGCGTATATACATCGCTTTGAGTACAAAACCCAGGTATTTCATGAGAACAATTTAAAGTAGTTCATATAAATTCGTCTTTAGTCAAATATAATGAGTATGGTAAATAATAAAGTAATTGATCCAATTTGCCCCGGTACAATATATGGTTTCTAGAGCGGAAAAAATCAAATCGGGAGCGACATTTGTATGGGGGCTATATCTAAATCTGAACCGATCGTACCCACTTTCACCATAGGTGTTTCTAGTTCGATTATAAAATGTTGTGCCAATTTTTAAGAAAATCGGGTACAATATATGGTTTCTAGAGCGGAAAAAATCAAATCGGGAGCGACATTTGTATGGGGGCTATATATAAATCTGAACCGATCTCACCCACTTTCAGCATAGATGTTTTTAGTTGATTTATAAAATGTTGTGCCAATTTTAAAGAAAATCGGGTACAATATGTGGCTTTTACAGCGGAAAAAGTCAAATCGGAAGCGACATTTGTATGGGAGCTATATCTAAATCTGAGCCGATCTTACCCACTTTCAGCATAGGTGTTTCTAGTTCGATTATAAAATGTTGTGCCAATTTTAAAGAATATCGGGTAAAATATATGGATTTTAGAGCGGAAAAGGTAAAATCGGGAGTGACATTTGTATGGGGACTATACCTAAATCTGAACCGATTTCCTCCAAATTCAGCACTGATCGTCCTTGGCCCAAAAAAGAAACTTCTGCCAAATTTCATGATAATCGGGCAACAATTGCGACCTGTAGAGTGCGAACAAGCTTAGATGGACAGCGTTAAATCGATTCAGCTGGTGATTCTAAGCCGATCCGTACATTTAAAGGTGGGTCTAGCTCGATTATTTCTTGGTGTTACAAACATTTGGCGGAAAACTAACTTATAATACCCTAGTCCACGAAGTGGTGTAGGGTATAAAAACGGGCCGAAAAGGGATAAAGTTGGTACCTTTTAAACGGCAGCAGTAAGAATAATGAAAATCACTGTATTCTTCGATCTGGCATCATAGACTCGAAAAATAAAGAGATCTACGTTATTTATGATTTTAGTACAAAGAAGGGCAAAAAAGGGGATAAAAATGGTACCGACCACATGGCTGCAACTACAATCTCAAAATTCGTTGTGTACATTCATCTGACTGTATAAACGTAAAAAACAAAGAAACTTTCAAAATTTGTACTTTTAGGGAAAACGAAGAAGAAGAAGGGGATAAAAATGGTACCACTCAGCCGGCAGCAGCTAGAACAATAAAAATCCCTATATATACGCTCTGACTGCGTAGACTCGAAACCGGGTCAATAGGAGAACAATAAAAATCCCTATATATACGCTCTGGCTGCGTAGAGTCGAAAAAACTCGCACTTTTAGTGTCAAAAAGGGCAAAAAGGGATAAAATTGGTACCAACAAAATGACACCAGCTACAATCTTAAAATTTATTGTCTACATTCAGCTGACTGTGTAGACGCTTAACAAAAAGGATTTAAAAAAAGTTACTTATAGGCTGTGTAGACTCGAAAAATAAAGCGATCTTGCTATAATCTTACTTTAGGTGTCAATAAGGGCAAAAAGGAATAAAAATAGTACCGATAAAACGGCTGCAGCTACAATCATAAAATGTGTTCTTTACATTACTCTGACTGTGTAAACGCGCAATGTAAAGGATTTTTTTGAAATTTTATACTTTTAGGGAAAAGCGGGGGAAAAGGGGATAAACGGCTGCAGCTAGAACAATAAAAATCCCTATATATACGCTCTGGCTGCGTAGACTCAAAAAATAAAGCTACATTTCAATATTCGTATTTTTCGGGTAAAAATGGGCAAAAAGGGATAACATTTGTACCGACCACATAGCTGCAGTTACAATCATAAAATTTGTGGTGTACAATCCTCCTGTTTTATTGACGTGAAGAATACAGAAAATTTTCTAAATATGTTTTTTAAAGAAAAACGAAAGGGGATAAAAACGGTACAATTCAAACGGCTGCAGTTAGAATAACGAAAATCACTGTATTCTTTAGTCTGACTGCATAGACTCGAAAAATAAAGCGATCTTGCGATATCCGCACTTTTAGTGTCAAAAAGGAAAAAAAGGGATAAAAGGGATAAAAGTGGTACCGACCAAATGGCAGCAGCTACAAGCATAAAATTCGTTGTCTACATTGCCCTGATTAAGTACACCGTATTTTTGGGAAAAGCGGGGCGAAATGGGATAAAAAAGGTACCAGTCAAACGGCTGCGGCTAGAAACGTGAAATTCGATTTATACATTTGTCTGACTGCTTAGATGTGGAAAATAAACGAATTTCTCCAAATTCGTACTTTTAGGGACAAATGGGATAAAACTGTACCTTTCCCGTGAGCCCTTAAAACACAAATCGGCCCAAAATGCAGAAGTTAGTACGGATTTTATAAAAAATACATCGAAAATGACACTAAAATCTCTGGATAGCTTAAAATGAATTTTTGGAAACAATCACAAATTCATTTGAAGCCATCTTAAAACATGTCGTTTCTTTATTTAGATTATATTTTTGATTTTTAATATAATATTAAAAAATATTTCTAATATATATAATACAAAAATATATCTAGAATGATCTATTGGAAGAAAAACATTGATGTAATCATTTCGAAAAATCGGTATTTACTCAAAAGAATTAAAGTAACCCCGAACACGTTTCAAACAAGGTATAGAACTTTAAAGCCGGTTAAACCAATTTCAAAGTACAAGGATTTTATTTCTTGTAGAAATTTCAAAGCCTATAACCCTGCAACTAAAGTTTTAAAATTATTTGCCAACAACACATCAAAAAAAAATATTAAAGAATAATATTTCATGGGAATTTAAAAAAAAATCGGCGTGATATGAAAATGTATTTGTCCATTTAGACATGGAGTGAGCCATATGCACAAACACATCCATGTGCAACCAATGTGACTTATGCACATTCACTCACACACACACACACACTAGCGCAAAATTAAGGATAACATGGCTCGCATAAGTTGTATTGTATAACAAGTCTGACATCATGTTTAGTGACATCTGCAGCTGGCGTTCTTTGTTGTTGTTGCTGCTATTGCTGTTGCCTTTATTGTACATACATTAAAATATAATAACTATGCATAACTCCAACACTAGTTGCTGTTGCTATCTTCAGTTGTTGCGTTGCCTCCATTGAAAACATCATAAAATATGATATTTTTACAAGTTTTGTTCTGGCTGGCGGTGGAGGCGGGCGAGAAGAACAACAAACAACATCATATCAAAAGTATCACAACTCTGTAATCGAGTAAATGGACTCTGAAAGATGTGAACAAAAAAAGAACATGCAACAAAGTAAAGGAAATTTTAAAATCGGTCAGCGTCGACTCTGTGAGGTCCTTAAATAAACTCGATCAATCTTTTATCTCTTATAAAGAGAGGAGCGTTGTTATGGTACTTATGTATATCTCAGCAAGATCTTTGATTTTAACTGGGATATGGTCCTGGCTCAAGACCATTTTGCATCTATATTTAATAGAATGCAAATTTATTGACAAATGACATGTAGAATTTATTACTTGGCTGCAGACTACCACTATCATGATTTACACCCTGTCAAAAGTTTCCTCAGGTGGCTTCGCAGCGACATTTCAACAACAAACCCGGCCTCTTTAAGTAAATGATTCTCACAAACGATAGAGAAGAACAACTCAATTGCCGAATATCTGTTTTTTAAGAAATCGCACCAAGCAATAAAGCACTTATGCATGATATTTACATCAATTCTGAATTTTTTTTCAAACAAAGTCATCGCGATCTGACTTTAAGTGATGATGATATTGATACCAATTATCTCTACAAACACATCATATCCTTGTACACAGTGTAGGGTATGTTGTATAAAGAACAAAACGAATAAAAAACAAACATCACATATTTACTTAACTTTGTACATTTTAAATTTTATAATTAAATATATGCTGTTGAAACCCGAGAACAATTTACATTGGATGAATATGTACTTGAAGCACCATTGGTTTGAGTAATTAAAATATTTTCAAGGAGTTGTGTCTAAAATGTTAGACAAGATGTCTTTATAATTGAATCCCCCCATTTAATGAATACGGCGGAAAAAATCATTTATATGCCAGTGTACCTCCCAAAAGATAAGCACGACATATGCAAATAGTTTAAAATATTTCCTAAACACTTTTCGTAATTCTTACTTTTAAGGGATTATATTGGGATAAAAAGGGATAACAAAATAAGTTTATAGGTTCCTCTTTTAGCGTGAACGCGGCCAGAAAACAAAACTTTTGAAAAAAAAAAAAATACATTTAAAGCAACAAAAGGGGTGAAAATGGCACCAATCAAATGACGGCCAAAATAAAGGGATTTTGCGAAATTTTCTCAGTTAAAGAGGAAAGTGGAAAAAGAAAAAGATATGATAAAAAAGGGTGATATGGCGCAACAAGGAATGAAAATGGTATCAATCAAGCAACTCAATTTGCAGTCGTGAAATTCTTTGTTTTTGGGTACAGCCTCAAAAAAAGAATTTTTCGAAATTCTAACTTAAAAAAATGAAAAAAGGGATAAAAATGTTTCCAACGAAACGGCTGAAGCTAAAATTTTGAAATGCAGTCTATACCTTCCTTTGACTGTATAGACGCTCAATATTAATGGACTATCGAAGTTTATAGCTTTATTGGGGGTGAAGTGCAACAAAAGGGGATAGAAATGGTAACATCCCAAGTGTGAAATTTCACAACTGCATTCCTCTGTTAAATAGATTTTCAAGAAGAAAACTGGAAAAAGGGGATAAACAAAATAGGAGAAATTATAATCGATAAATTCAGTATGTACCTTCCCTTTACTATGTAAACGCCCAGAAACGGTATAGAAACCAACCAAGTGTTGCAGCTAGAGCCATGAAATTCGACGACATTCCTCTGTTAAATAGACATTTTTAACTCTATTTTTAAGGGAAAGGTGAAACGATAAAATATATTAATCGCTGTGAACATTAAGGCGATTTTTTGTCTACTCGTTTTCAAAATTTTCATTCGGATACGTAAAGTAAAATAGTTAAAAAACTTGCTTGATTTTTTGAAAATTCTGGCTTGAATTTCTGAAATAACTGTTCGTCCGTCTGACTCGACGATATTATTATATGTAGGCTTGATCTTTATTGAGATTAAACGCACATTCAAGTAAAGATGTATGATAATTTGGAGAAATAAAAGTGTTTTGTGAGACTTTCAATATCTAGAATAATTATTTAGTATTAAGTGAAACGTTTAAAGTTTTAAATAAAACTATGCCGTCTTTAGAGAAACTTGTTAATGGTTTATAATCTATTTCTGTCCGACATTGTTCCTGTCGTTTGAAGTTCTTGTCGTCGATGTCAAACTTTCAAAAGCTGTGCATCAAAGGCTCTACTCTCTTTCCTCTCAGATAGTCAAAGCCTCCAGAAGTTTTTCCCTCCGCAATGCTAAGTAAAATTATTGTCTTATCCTCTCTCTCCTACATAAAGGGTGATTTTTTAAGAGCTTGATAACTTTTTTTTAAAAAAAAACGCATAAAATTTGCAAAATCTCATCGGTTCTTTATTTGAAACGTTAGATTGGTCCATGACATTTACTTTTTGAAGATAATTTCATTTAAATGTTGACCGCGGCTGCGTCTTAGGTGGTCCATCCGCTTAGTCCAATTTTGGCATTTCCACGTTTTTGAGTAACAGAGACCCAATTGGTGCGAACGGCGACGAATCGAAAATTGGTGGTCATCATTAACACTGGCCGATACAGCTGCGATATTTTCTTCAGTTCGCACTCTACGTAAGCGTGTTGGTGGTTTAATGTCCAACAATGTAAATTTGGTGCGAAATTTAGTCACAATAGCCCGAATAGCCGCTTCAGTGGGTCGATTAAACTGACCATAAAATGGAAGCGCGCAATGAACTTTCTTAACAGAGCACGCATTTTGATAATAAAATTCAATAATTTGCAAGCGTTGTTCGTTTGTAAGACGATTCATGATGAAATGTCAAAGCATACTGAGCATCTTTCTCTTTGACACCATGTCTGAAATCCCACGTGATCTGTCAAATACTAATGCATGAAAATCCTAACCTCAAAAAAATCACTCTTTATATACAATGCCATGTGGTTTCTATAATCGTTTGTGTTTAGGATCGGTGACTGATTGGGACTCCGCTTCCGATCCCAGTGTTGGGTATGGCAACAACCTTTGGTCTGGCTAGTGCGACTATAATTTCATAGCTGAGTTTCAGTGATGCATTGTTTTAATTGCCACCTAATTAGGGTATCATTCTGGTTATTCAGCTAGGTGTTCGCCTTCCCATATAAGCTGCCGGCAGATGGGAATATCTGGACAACATTATACAATACAATAGTATACCTTATACTTACCAGTAATATTGCAGGAAAATATAATTTTTTAATATAACCAAACCAAAACAAACACAAATATTGAAAAAATAATTTTATAATTTTTCCATTCTAAAGTAAAAATTTTGAAAATCCATTATCATTCAACCAATTTTTGCCGTAAAAGAAAAAGTACGAATTTGGAAAAAAACTTTCCATTTTGCGTGTCTATGCAGTCAGAGGAATGTATACACCGAATTCCATGATTCCAGATGCGCCCATTTGGTTGGTACCATTTTTACCCCCTTGACGTTTCTACGCAATTAGAAATTCATCATTCTAGGTGTAGTCGTTTAGTTGGTACTATTTTTATCCCTCTGTACCATTGTATCCCTAGAAAGTACGAATTTCGAAAAATTCGTCTATTTTCCGTGTGTACGCAGTCAGTAGAATGTATACTCCGAATTTCATGACTCTAGCTGCGGTCATTTGGTTGGTACTATTTTTATCCCCTTTTTTCATTTTAACCCCAAAAAGTACGAATTTCGAAAAATCGCGTTATTTTCCGTGTCTACACACTCAGAGGAATGTATACTTCGAATTTCATGACTCTAGCTGCGGTCATTAGATTGGTACTATTTGTATCCCCTTTTTTCATTTTAACCCCAAAAAGTTCGAATTTTGCAAAATCCGTGTATTTTACTTATATATGCAATCAGAGGAATGTATACACCGAATTTCATTATGCTAGGTACAGCCGTTTGGTTGGTACCATTTTTATCCCTCTATTCCATTTTACCCCTTAAAAGTACGAATTTGAAAAAATACTTTTATATTATGCATCTACTCAATCAGAGGAATGGACACACCGAATTTCGTGTTTCTAGCTGTTGTCGTTTAATATGTACCATTTTTATCCCCTTTTTGCCCCATTTCACCCCAACAAATAAGAATCACTTTATGGTGCAAGTTTTTGCTATAAGGGGAATGCGTATACCAAATATCAAGAAAATATATACACACATATTCAAAAAACATGCTTAAATACGCTATTTACGGGTATTTTTAGTCCTTGTGAGGGAAAAATGTTTCCGTTTGGGCCGATTTCGCCCCGTTTCAATCCCATCCGATCTACGACTATAAGACGCATTTATGTAAAATTTGAACGTTCTAGCTCCTTTGGTTTAGATGCTAGCGTGCTTTCAACTGACGGACAGACGGACGGACATGGCTAGATCGTCTTAGAATTTTATGACGATCAAGAATATATATACTTTATGGTCGATATTTCAAGGTGTTACAAACGGTATGACAAAGTTAGTATACCCCCATCCTGGAGGTTGAGGGTATAAAAAGAAATTTATAACGTTTTTTCATTTTAAATTACATGATCTAATTTGACGATATAAAGGATGTGTGCGGAATTTCAAGGTCCTAGCTCTATTCCTTCTAATGTTTGCCTCAGCTTGTATGAAAATATTCCACTGTGCGGGATTACTGGCAATTTTCATTTTATTGGGGACTCAAATGAAATCAATGGTAATGATTTGCATCGACATATATAATAAAATAAGAAATATACGACGATTTTTTATTTTATGTTTTATGGAAGGTAGGCTTAATTGTGGACGGATTTAAACAAAAACTTTTTAAATTTCATTTAACAAGGAATGTGTGCTAAATTCCAAGTTCCTTCTAATTTTTGCCTTTGTTTGTATGAAAATATTCCACTGTGCACCGTGTCACAGCACACCACACTTTGCTTTAATAAGGCCACCATGTACTTATCACATTACAAAGTGGCGTTCGTGATATCGTTGGAATATTTCCGTTATCCATAATTTCCAACATATCATAAGTATTCATCAGCTCGGGGTATTACCGCTCACAACGAAAACAAACTAGAAAACCTTCATACTCGTGCATACATACATCTCTGAATAAATATCGTGTTTATTTGCCATAATTTGGCAAAACTTCACATGTTTCAAAACAAAAATTTTCACTTAATAATATGTTCACAATTATCAAACGAAAAAAAGTTTGTGTTCAACTTTATTTGGCTGGCTCGGGACAGAAAACCTTTGACCAGAAGAGTAGTACACCAGTGACATGTTTACCAACACAGAACACCAGCAACAGCAACATCAACATCGACAACATAAAAAAAGTATGACTGAAAGTACAAACTTTGGACGAAATCAAAACAGCAGCAATAACATACTAACTGCTACCAAAGGACCCAAAACGACAGCAGCACCAGCAGCAGCAACAACAAGGACCACAAGGCGCCACCATGCGAGTCTGTGTGTGTGGGTATATTGTGTTAGGGTGGGTAGGGAAGGAGTGTGGCAACAAATAAACAACAAATAACTTTTGGTAACTCTGCGAACAATAACAGCAGCAACAAACAACAAACCAAATATTCACATAATACACAGACATTCACAGGTCCTGGCCCCACTGCTGATCGCCCACACTACCACCCCCCTTCGCCACACTGCCACCACCACGGCACAGCGACCAACTGAAATTGGAATTCATAAAAAAATATCAAAATAAACATTCATATCCTATCTACGAATACAATTTGATTTCATTTTAAATGAAATTGTAGATTTTTCGCTCTGAATGTGAATGTATAAATGTGTGTAAAGGGTTATGCAACTAGAACTATACAAGATTTGTAAACAAAAATGTGTTAGATAATCAAAAACCAACTTCGTAAATTAAAATCCCTCCTTCATTTTTAAACTATATATGTATCACTTTTGTGATAACCCTCTTGTGTGTACAGTTTTATTTTGATGTTTTCGTTTGGCGTACGGGCCATATATATGTATGGTTGTCTGATTGTATGAACATTGCTAACGACTTTAATGGTCTACCGAAAAAAAATATTGGGAACATGTACCAAATATACGAGCCAGGCCCGACAGCGGGCGGGGTGGGCTTTATTATTGAGATAATCTGAAAATGTTAAGCTTCATTTTGAAATGTTGAAGGACGGTTATGCGAATTCAACGAGATATTGACATAATCATGTAACACACGGCCAGGCTATGTTGATCCAGGGGGTAGAGGTGATATTGTTACATGTAGTCGTTACACTGAAAGACCAATGTCTGTTGGCAGTGAAGACAATGTTGTTTGCCGCTGCATTATTTGAAGAGCAGATATTGTAGATATTCGAAAAAAATACAATAACTCCTTCAATAAATGCATTCAGTGGACAGTGGATTCTAATCGAAGTTTTTGCATTTAATTCTTTAAATTTTTAACACAAAGAGATATCTTGACGAAATTTCATATATATGATGATTGGAATATAATATTTTTATTATGTCAAATCACGCTTGCAGGGAATGGCTAACAATTCCTTTACACTATATATATCGAAATAATACTTAAAGTCAATTCAAAAAATAAATATTCTTATGGGTTTTAAAACAAGAGGTGTTATTTTGGTATTCAAAGAAAACTGTCATTCTTTGAGATCGGATGTTTACTTCATAATAAAGAGGAAGGTTAATAATGAAAAACAACATCAGCCAAATGGCCACCACGACCACGCTTACATGACCATATCCTTTTCATGAAATTTCCCTATGTCCTCGAGAGCCTCGCGAATTCTATCTTTGAGGTCTTGAATCGACGCTGGGCTGTTGGCGTAGACCTTCTCTTTCACGTGGCCCCAAAGGAAGAAGTCGCAAGGTGTTAAATCACAAGATCTCGGTGGCTAATTGTGATCACCTCTTCGAGAGTAAACGTTGTCCAGATCAATATCATCCAACTCCGACCATAAAAAATTATTAATCATCTCTCGATAGCGCAATCCATTCACCGTAACCGCACCAAACAGTCACACGATGAGGATGCAGAGGCTTCTCAACAATAACTCTTGGGTTTTCCGAGCCCCAAATGCGACAATTTTACTTGTTGACGTAGCCATCGAGGTGGAAATGAGCCTCATCAGTCAAGATGATTTATTTGATTTATTTTTGTAGTGAATTTTAATAATTTCAATGCGTTGTTGAAGCGTGTATCGTTCCACTTTTAGTAATGGCGTAGTTTCTTGTCAAATGTCAAAGAATAAATGGTTCAAAAGTGACAGCTACCGAAATACCGGATGATTCAAAATAACACCTCTTTTGAAAAACCCTGTATATATTTTCAAAAAAAAAAAGGTAGATAGTGTCGTAAACATAAAAAGAACGAATTTGGAAAAATCTTTTTATTTTGCGTGTCTATGCAGTCAGAGGAATGTATACACCGAGTTATATTTATCCCCTTTTACATAGTTTACCCCCTTAGGAGTACGACTTTCTAAAATCTCTTTATTTTACGTGTCTATGCATTCTATTAAGTCGTTTAGTTGGTACTATTTTCATCCCATTGTACCCATTGTATCCCTTTAAAGTACGAATTTGGAAGAAAACTTTTATTTTTCGAGTCTACGCAGTCAGAGGAATGTATATTCCACGTCACATCTGTACTCAGTTTTTCTATGTTTTATTTTTATTATTTCAAATACTGAAGATGTCTTTCAACTAAAGATAGAAATAAAGATCGAATAAATAAACAAAAATATGCTAAATATATATTTTTTTGTTTTGCTTTTTTATACACTCCACGAGAGTATTATGTCTTTGTGCATTTGTTTGTAACACCCAATCCGAAACGAGTTAGACCCATCTTTTATTATACAGATCGGCTTAGAATCACTTTCTGAGTCGTTTTAGCAATGTCTGTCCGTCTGTCCATCTATTGTTGTATTCAAATTACAGGTCGCAATTATAGTCCGATCCTTACAACAATTGGTACAAGTAAGTTTTGTGGATCAAGGACGAACGCTATTTAATTTGAAGCAAATCGGTTCAGATATAGATATAAAATTTCAATATTTGAAATACTTGCTGTACCCCATAGTTCAATGCCATATGACCATACTGGCTTTAGGGTTGTTTTATATAATGTTATTTTATTTTCAAGACTGAGTTGCGATTTTGGACCAAGTAACCAATACATTTTTTTCGTTTTTTGATCAGCTTGTTCTCTTTTCGATATAATATGGTCTTTCCAAGTTAGTCGTCTATCTATACGAAGTCCCAAATATTTCACATTGTTTGATGTTGGAACTGCCAATCCATTTAGAAATACAAACGGGCATTCTTGAGTTCTGAGACTAAAAGTCACATTGACTGATTTTTCTGGGTTGACTTTTATGTTCCATTTATTGAACCAAATTTGAAGTTTATCAATTTGTCTTTGTAAAGTAGAAGATGCCTCAACAGGATTTTGACTTGTAGCCAATATAGCCGTGTCATCAGCATATGTGGCAATGGTAATATCATCGTTAGCGGGCATATCAGCAGTAAATACGGTGTATAAAACTGGGGCCAACACGCTTCCTTGTGGCACACCAGATTTTATATTACCAATTTCAGATTCTTCGTCATTTACGCAAACATAGAAACTTCTTTGGCTTAAATACGATTTCAGTAACAAGTAGAACGGCGCTGGTAACATTCCTTTAAGTTTAAAGAGTAGTCCATCATGCCACACTCTGTCAAATGCTTGTTTAACATCTAAGAATATTGATGAACAGTACAGTTTATTTTCTAGGCATTCTCTAATGACTTTTACAACTCTGTGGCATTGTTCTGGAGCCCCGTGATTCTGTCTAAAGCCAAACTGATGTTCAGGCATAACATTCATTGAGTCTAAAATTGGAGATAGTCTCTTCAGAAAAAGCTTCTCGAACAATTTTGATAATATTGGCAGCAAACTTATTGGTCGATACGAACTGAGGGCTTTTTCAGGCTTATTTGGCTTTAGTACCATAATTATTTTCGCATATTTCCATTGAGAGGGAAAATGCGATGTTCTTATTATTGCGTTAAATAATACTGTGAGAAAAATTATTCCTTTTTTAGGTAGAGTTTTTAAAGCTGTCGAGTTAATATTGTCATAGCCAGGAGATTTTTTATTGTTCAACTTTTTTATTTCATTTTTAACTTCTTGAAGAGTGAAAGCCTTGATTGGTAATGACATTTGACATGGAATGTCAAGAAGGGCGCTAATATTCTGTGAGTCGGTGGAACTACAGAATGAAAATGGAGTAAATGTTTCTTCCAGATAGGTTTTATAAGCTTCAGCTTTGCTGCAATCAGATCTGCACCAGGACCCGTCCGATTTTTTTATTGGAATATTTCTTTTTTGTGGTCTTTTTAAATATTTTGTAGCTTTATATAAATTATACTCATTGTTATTGAATGGACTCAATTCGGAGAGAAACCTTTCCGTCGAATCGCTTTTAATTTGTTTTAAACGATTTTTAAGATTTTGAGCAGCTCGATTAAAATTGGTTTTGTCTGTTGGTAGCCGAGTATTTTGCCATATCTTTCTCAGTCTTCTCTTTACTTTAATGAGGTTTCTTATTTCTAAAGACACATATATATTTGTTGATTTATCGGTAACCTCATGCGGAGTAGATTGAAATGCTGCTTCATGAATTAATTTTACAAAAACCTCAACTGCATCCTCTACATCATTTCCGGTTTTGAGTGGTATATTAAGCGTTAAATGTCTATCGATCCAATCTTGAAAAGATTTCAGATCTGTTTTGGATGAACACAGTGGTATGGTTCTTGTATTTTTGCAGGGAACTGTTTTATAATTAAGCAGAATGGGAGTATGGTCAGAGCTTAAGTCGTCGCATGCAGCAATATCAAGAAATGATTGTGGTATACCAGAGTAGATGAAAAAATCTATCAAATCGGGAATATTTCGAGGATTACTGGGCCAGTGTGTTGGACTTCCTGTAGATAAAGTACTGTAGTTGTTATTGACGACACACTTGTATAATTCTTTTCCTTTCGGAGTACTTAATCGGGATCCCCACCAAATGTGTTTGGCGTTAAAGTCGCCACCAACTATGAACTTATTGCCAAGTTTTTTGAAAAAGTTCTCATATATATCACAAGTTAAACTGAATCTGGGTGGAAAGTAAATGGAGTATATAGATACTTTATTGTTGTTACCACATAGTATTTTTACTCCAGCTGCCTGCAAAAAATTTTCTGAAACGCTCTCCTGAATTTCGTATTTTATACCTATTTTTATTAGAACAGCAGCTCCTCCGTGGGCTGTATCATCTGGGTGATTGGCGGTTACTATATCGTACCCCCTTATGCGAAGAAAAGACTTGGTGGTTAAGTGAGTTTCAGAGACTAAAAATAAATCTACACTGTTGAGATTAAGAAATGTTTCTATTTCATTTATATGATTAGAAATGCCGTTTGCATTCCACTCTGCAATTATCAGATCTAATTGCATAATTTTGCCATTAATATGGACATCATATTCATTAGAGTGTTTGTCAACTCTATTTGTTTTTCAAGCATCGCTTCAATTTTTTGTAAGAGGCTATTTCCATTATTTTCCGTTCCTGTCATTGCTTGTGCGTATGTCATTGGGTTATTATTTGGATTTGTATGTGTTGATGTGTTATTTTTGTTGAGGTTCAATCGTTCGATATTAGGCCTGACAACTTTTATTGTTCTTTTATTAACAAAATCTTGATATATTTTGCAGCCTTTGTAACTAGCTGTATGGTTTTGTAGACAGTGTACACATTGAGGTGGAGTGTTTGGAGTTTTCGTGCATTCTGCAGTAGGGTGACCAAGGCCGCATTTGACACATCTAAAGGGTTTTCGGCAATAAGATTTAGTGTGACCAAATTCCTGACATCTAAAGCATTGCACAATATCATCATATTTTTTAGGGGCTACTACTTCAATAATGGCATTATCAAAAGATCGGATGTTAAAAATGTCTTTGTTGTTCGGATTTGGGTCCAGATCGACGAAGAACATTGGAAGTGGATTTTTCGTAACCCGACTAATTACGTTTCTAACACTGCGAACTTGATGTCCGAAAGATAACAAGTATGCCTTAATATCAGATGTCTGTGTTGAATGGTGTAAACCTTTAATCACCGCTCTTAGATTATTATCCAACGCGCCTTGGTTTGTCAAAAATAGCTGTATCCACAATGATCTTCGAATTCCTAAAGTAAGAGATGAAATAGCACGGTTTAGTACCAAATACCTCAATAGACTAGCAACGAAGTAAGAAGATTAAAGAGAACTCACATACTAGATCTCCCTTTTTTAAGATAATATTGTTGTAAATAAATATATATGTATGTATTTAAACTTATTCTAACAATGAAAAAATAAAAATGTTAAGTTCATTGGATCTTAACGACTCTGTTAGCTGTAAGATATCAATAAATTTGCTTATTATTTTGTATGAAAATAGATTGCAAATAAATATATATAATAATAAAAAAAAAAGATATAGATATAGCCCCCATTTGATTGGTACTATTTTTATCCCCTTTCACCCCCTTATAAGTACGACTTTCGAAAATATTTATGTAATTAGAGTTGGTACAATTTTTATCCCATTTACTCCTTAAAAGTACGAATTTGGAAAAAAATACTTTTATATTGTGTCTACTCAATACTCGTCAACTGACCTAATTTCGTGTTCTAGCTGTTGTCATTTGTTAGGTACCTTTTTGCCCAATTTCAAGGACACAATTTTTCAAAAATTATTTTAAGTGCTTATTAGTAAGAGTAACCCATCGTTAGAACAAATGCCATTCTCATTTGCAGTAGCATAAATCATTCGAATGATGAATAAAGACATATTGAATAGGAAATTTTTAGAGTCATGAACAGAGTGAACTTGAAACATTTAAACCATTTACGGCGTTTACAATAAGTAAAGAGTAGCTGAACTATTTCCAACAATATTTCTGAACACAATGTAAACAATTTTTTTCTGCTAATTAAAAGAAAATATTATTGCTCTGCGCCTAACGAAGATTTATTACACCGTACGATAATTAAAAAAAGTACTTGAACTGGATGATATATGTCTGAAACTATAGGAAAAAAAGGAAAGTGTTTGCAGCTTTTCATTTCCTCATCCTCCAAGGATATAAAAGTGTTTATAATATTTTAATAAGTATTTATAATATTTATTGTATCCTTTAAACTCTGTAGTCTTTTGGAGGGACAAAATGATGAGACGTATATCATCGGGTTCCAATGTAGTGTGGACTACCGAACGCTTCTATATATTTAAACAATTATTTTCACAACATATGTATTAGCAGGGTCTTTTTCAATTTGAGGTAATATAGAATATCGGTTTACTAATACTTTTTTGATTTTTTTTCCAATTCTATTAATTTTTGGTAAGCTTTTCATTTTTAAAAATTTATTTGAATAGTTTTATTTTGGTAAATTCCTCGTCCTCAAAAATACATCATTATTAATTCGTGAATTTTAATCTTCCAAATTTCCTTAATGTAATTTTCTCGAGTGTCTCTCCATTTATATCTCAATATTTCTATATGCAATATGTTTTTTGGCGACAACTCACTCTACCCACTCTGCCCATCCGTCAAAGTAACATTTCATGTTTCTGCTCCTTAGAATATACATACATGGGGATGAGCCACGGCTCAACCATATTAATTAAGACCAACTGTCATTTAAGGCCATGTTTGTGCATGTGCAAATTAAACTTTGTTTGTGTTCGTTTTTACATGTCAGACGTAATAAAGCGAAGTAAAAACTCGGCAAAATATCGGTCATACATATATGAACAGCCAGCCAGCCAGCCAGTCAGTCAGTAAGGTGTATAAACAATATTTTAATATCCGTTTTTACACGCGCGTTCATCACAACGATTGCCGCGTTTTTGTGTAATGGGAAAACTCTGGAAAATAATTGCGAAATATTCATTTTCATCAGGACATTTTTTGCAAACCGGCAAGCGGTAAATGTTGCGGAGATTTTGAAGAAAAAAGGGTGGAAAAATGAATGTTTTAAGCATGAATGATTCTGGTAATCATATTTTTTTTTGGATGGAGGGTAAGCAAATTAAAGCATATTTTGAGGGCAAAAAAGACTTTGGCACAATGGTTTTTCTACATAAAAATTTTAAAAATGTAGAAAATTCGAAAGGAGAAATATAAAATATGACTTGTATTTCTTTCTGTAATTTTAACTGCATTTTTTTCGAAAGAAATTCGCCAGAAAGTCACAAATAATGTAGTTGGCAAACGTATAGCATACATTGGGGCAAAAACTTCAGTACTTTTCATTGTGGTCTATTAGGAGTTTTATTCATGAAGGTAACTACTGATATCAAGTGAATTTATTTATTTATTATTAATTACAATACAAAGTAAATTTATTTTCTAACTTTTGAGTCCAGGGATGGAGCCGGGTAACTCAAACCATTGTAACGATAGGTAGGAATCGAACCCACAACCCCTACGCTGATAGCCGAGCAGGCTACCAAGTCAACTACCTCAAGCTCAACTGCTATCAAATTTGTTATTTGTTTAAAACCGGGATATTGTCCTGGCTCAAGACCATTTTGCTTCTATATTTAATAGAATGCAAATTTATTTACAAATGGCATGGTGTCATTTATTACTTGGCTGGGTCGTTGTAAATTTCTAAGACGATCTGGACATGCCAGTTTGTCTGTTGAAAGCACGCTAGCCGCCGAACGAAATGAGCTAGGAGGTTCAAATTTTCCCTTATGGTTGCAGATCGATTGGGATTGCAAGTGGACGAAATCGGCCCAGAAGGAAAATTTTTTCCCTAACAAGGACTGAAAATACCTCCTAATATTTATATTGTTTAAGCATATTTATTAATTTCTGGTTTATATGCACTTGAAATTTGTTGCGTACATTCCTCGTGTAGGCGAAAAGTATCAAAAACTTTTAGCGGATGAAATGGGACAAAAAGGGGATTGCGTAGATACGTAAAATAGAGAGATTTTTCCAAATTCGGACTTATAACGGATACAATTGGAAAAGAGGGATAAAAATGGTACTACTAAACCGCTGGACTTGAAATCATGAAATTCGGTGTCTACTATCATCTGTGTGAAGATGCGAAACAAAAAGGATTTTTTTCGAAATTTGTACTTTTAAGCGGAAAATGGTGCGAAAGGGATAAAAATGGTACCAATCAAAGGGTTTCACTTAGAACACTGTGACTGTTTAGATGCGAAAAATGAAAATATTTTACAATATTTGTACCTTGAGGATAAAAACGGGTTAAAATTGGTACCACTCAAAAGGTTGTAGCATGAAATTCAATATCGACACGAAACACAACGGATCTCTGAAATTTGTACTATTTTACGTAAAATAGAGGGATTTTTTAAATTCGTACTGTTAAAGGATACAATTGGAAAAGAGGAATAAAAGTGGTACCAACCAAACTACTGAAGTTGAAATCATGAAATTCGGTGCATACATTTAGTTGACTGTGAAGATGCGAAACAAAAGTGAATTTTTCGAAATTTGCACTTTTATGCGGAAAATGGAAATGGGAATAAAAATGGTACCAACCAAACAGATGCAGCTATAATAATGAAATTCGGTGTGTACATTTCTTTGACTTCGTATACGCGAAAAATAAAAAGGATTTTGTTGAAATTTGTACTTTTGGGTGGAAAATTGGGCGAATGGGAATAAAAATGGTACCAACCAAACAGATGCAGCTATAATAATGAAATTCGGTTTGTACACTTCTCCGACTGTGGTGACGCGAATAATTCGATATTCCTAGCATCAGGATTTAAATGCAATTACATTTGGCTACAATCAAACGGTTGTAGCTAGATCATGATATTCAGTATTTACACTCGTTTGTCTACGTAGACGCGGAAAATAAGAGATACTACTTTTTCTAAATTCGTAATTTTAAGGTCAAAATGGAAAAAGGAGTGAAACTGGTACCAAGCAAGCGGTTGTAGCTAAAATCATGAAATTAGGTGTGTATATTCTATTCTGAAACATATTGGATCTTCAATATTAGAACTTTTCCTATCAAAAAGGTACAGACATTTAGGCTGCAGCTGGGCTCAAGAAATTGCAAATGGGCAAAATCGTACTTGAGGGAAATTATTTTTACCTAATAATATTTGGGGCACATTTTTGAAAATTGCTGCCTCATCTTCACTTTTCGATTACACTTGCAGTTGTATATATGTAAATTAGGATGGGTCACGATATAAATTGCAGCGGTCACCACCCAGAAATGAAGATTGGATTGTTTAATGATGATCTGCAAAATATTTCGGTCCTAGATCAAGCCATCTGTGAGCTAAACGCTCCTGAAAACATCTCTAAAAATCATGTTTTGCCCGTATAATTTTTTATTTTGCATTTTTTTCTGGGTTAATAGACCCTTGGGAGCACTTTAAATGCAAATTTGTATTCTTGTCTTAGAATAACTCATTGGTCGTATTATTGGACGTTTATATTGATTTTTTGTGGTTTTTTAAGATGACAGCTACAAAACTCATATTTCTTGGAAACATTTTGTATGAGTTGTTATTGGAAATAAATAGAAGGAATAAATACCTTTCGAATGATGTCTAAATGATGAATATCGGATAAAAAATGACGTCATCGAGTCCATGTTTGTCAAAGAATTTAATACAGGAGATGAATTTTCAGAGCCAAAATTTTCTAACTCTTTTTACAAAAATGATCGCTGCGGCGTCAATTTCACTCCGATGTTCATCATTTAGGCATCATTCGAAAGGTATTGAATGCCGCTATTTATTTTTGTAAAACACTGACACCAAATACGAACAAAAAAATACACAAAAAAATACTAAAAGGTCCCATAATTCGACCATAAAGTTACTCTAAGGCCAGAATCAAAATTTATATTTAAAATGCTTTTAAGAGTCTATTTTCTCAGAAAAAAATTACAAAAATGCAGCACAAAAATATTACACGGTTAGGGGTATTTTCAGAAGCGTTTAGCACACAGAAGGTTTGATCTAGGACCGAAATATTTTGCAAATCATCATTAAACTATACAAACTTTATTTTCGTGGGGTGACTGGAAATTGCTTTTACATTTGTATGAACCGCGACCCAGTCTAATGTATATAGTAGAGGACTATTAATATTGTAAAAATATAGCAATTAATAGTGAGCAATTTTCCTAAAAATTTAATAATTTTATGTAATATCGACAGCCCCTAACCTGCCGGTAATACTGTAGGCTGCACTCCGTAGTGGAGGTTATATAAGATTCGGCACCGACGAACTTAACGCCTTTTTACTTGTTATTATTTGCCTAAATATAGTGTTTTTTTAATTAACGCATTGCACTCTGTTTCACATTTCTCAAACTCCTTCTTCTGGTAACTCATGATTTCGAAATGCTATAGAATTACTATGTGTCGACTGTAACTGTAGTTAAAAATCACTTTTAAATTTTCGTTTTCACTCTCAGTCAACCTTTTAAAAAATCCTCATGCACTGGCCAACAATCGCTGTGTCCTTGCTGATATCCCATTTCTCGTAACATTCTTTTTGTGTATGTGATTTCCCCCACCCCTCTTCCCGCTGTTTAGTTTCTATTTTGCTATTCTAAACATTTATCAACAACTAATTAAAAAGACACATTAAACTAAACTAAACTAAAATAATAAGTTTCTCTTTTTCTCTGCGGAATAACAAATTTTGTTGTTTCTGTTCTGTTCTGTTCTGTTCGCTTCTTCGTCTTCTCATTCTGGGAACCACAAAAAGAAACTTTGTTTCGGGTGGGTAATGTTTTGTTGCCATGTTTTGGACTTTGTGTGCTCTTGCCGAGGAGTATCCGGTGGTGTATATAAATCGTGTACATGGACGTCGTCTCTATGCATGTGGGTATGCGTTTGCGATAGCGAGTCCTTAACGTGTCTGTGTGCGTGCGAGTGTGATAGTAGTGTGCTGATGCTAGTTGTTGTCATTGGTTCTCTGGTCTCTGGCGATGACAGTTTTGTATGTTATCTGTTGCAAAAAGATAAATAGTTGCAGTCCTTTCGAATAGGGGAATTCGGTTTTGGGGACAAAAAACAATTGCGGAATTCGGTAAACTTGCCTTGCTGGTCTTAGTGGAGCATTGAACAGTAATTGTTGCAGAAAGAAATTTCCATCTACAATTGTCATGTAAAGGTAAAATTATATAAACTGATAAGTTTAAACTAGGATATTGTTCTGGCTCAAGATCTTTCTATACAGGTATTGAGCAAGTAAAACGTCAGAATAAAAGACAATTGATTACAGACCTAAATAAAATAAATTTAAGGTTAATGAATTTATTTTATGATATTCATTTACGAAATTTTGGCAGCATTAACTATAATACTATAGGATGGAGGAAGATTAAATTCTGCCAAATCGTATATACCCTCCAACATGGATTGAAATTCAGTACCTTATTATGAAAATTATGACGTTCTTCTATAAACAAAACAAAGACACCCACATATGATTACTGTTTAAAAAAAATTGTGATGTTTCATTACACTGTACAACAGCATTTTTGGACCCTACAATTCTGAAAGAGTATGTTGAGTAATCATTTTTGTAGAATAAATTTATAAGCTAAACTTATAGTTGGTCTGAGTTTATATTTACAGTGGGTCAACATTTTCGTATTCGTTCGTAAGGAGCATTATAGTGAAAAAATGTTGTAAGTTAATGTCTGAGATAATTCTTATTGTCAGAACTATATTGTGGAATTTTATGAGGATTAATTTTGTAAAAGATTTTAACTCTCTTGCTCTTCTCCTTATGGGTCAATTTGACCTTTTGAGAGATTCAAGAAAAGTCCTTTCAAACAGGACATTTAAGAATAAAAATGTTCTAGAAAAAGTACCAGGAAATTCCAGTGGGAGTCACCAAAGTTGTAATTAAAGCCCGCTCACGACTAAATATCAAAATTTCACGCCAACATATACTACAAAATTACTACGGTTAAAATTCATCCATATTTTTCGGAAGATCGATTTTTTCGACCAGAAATATGAATTATTCGGTGAAGTACGGTAAACAAAAAATACAAATGATTTGTATGCATGAAATTTTTCTTTTGTAATTTTCTCGCGATCTATATAACGGGTCCTACTAATTTTCTGCGTCTGTTTTAACAACCAATGTCGCTTGTAACATATATTTAGCGAGTGCAATTATTGCAAAAATCCAAAATTCACAGTTGTAATTATTTCAACTTTCTCTATCTGGTTTTTTGAAACAATTACGCCACAAATATTCCCTATTTAGTCACCTATAATGTGCAAAAAATATTTTGCATTTGAAGGGCATTTTCTAATGGATTTATTAAAATAATTTAAAGAAATATTTTTGCTTGTAATAAAAATATTAAAAAAATGATATATTAATTTTTTATGAACTTATTCTTCCTTTAATTTACGTTAATTTTTCTAGAGAAGTAAACCGATTTGTTTAATTTCAATTGCAAAACACAAATCATGTTATCTCATATGAATGAGACTACTTCCATAGAAAAGATAACTAAATTTGAAAAGGCCATTAGTTCATAAAGAAATAAATACATTATTGTTTCTTTTTTTTTTGTTGTCAAAGAATTATATACAATTTTATAAATCGATAAAAAAATATTTTTCAAACGTATCTTAGCGCGTCAAAATAACTTAACTACGGCAGATGTTATGAAATTTAGAAGAAAGTCGCCTCTATCGCTCACTTTGGCGTGACCCCACCCCCACATTATCGAAAATGTTGTACTAGCAGAAACTTCTTAATTAGGCAAAACATTCATTAGGAGAACATTTTTAATTTTTGATGGAGTTTCGTAGAGAATATAAAGAGTGATTTTTTTGAGGTTAGGATTTTCATGCATTAGTATTTGACAGATCACGTGGGATTTCAGACATGGTGTCAAAGAGAAAGATGCTCAGTATGCTTTGACATTTCATCATGAATCGTCTTACAAACGAACAACGCTTGCAAATTATTGAATTTTATTATCAAAATGCGTGCTCTGTTAAGAAAGTTCATTGCGCGCTTCCATTTTATGGTCAGTTTAATCGACCCACTGAAGCGGCTATTCGGGCTATTGTGACTAAATTTCGCACCAAATTTACATTGTTGGACATTAAACCACCAACACGCTTACGTAGAGTGCGAACTGAAGAAAATATCGCAGCTGTATCGGCCAGTGTTAATGATGACCACCAATTTTCGATTCGTCGCCGTTCGCACCAATTGGGTCTCTGTTACTCAAAAACGTGGAAATGCCAAAATTGGACTAAGCGGATGGACCACCTAAGACGCAGCCGCGGTCAACATTTAAATGAAATTATCTTCAAAAAGTAAATGTCATGGACCAATCTAACGTTTCAAATAAAGAACCGATGAGATTTTGCAAATTTTATGCGTTTTTTTTAAAAAAAAAGTTATCAAGCTCTTAAAAAATCACCCTTTATAAATATAATACTTCAAATTTTGTTTCTTTTATTTTGATTTGCAAAATGATTACATTACTACATTTTCTTGAAATTTTAAATTAGTGCTTATTGAAGTCCTTTTTAGTGACTGTGGAAGGGGTGAATGCGAATAATGGCTTCTATTTTTTACAAAAATGATGATGGCAAAATGAACCAGAATTTTAGTGAAAAATTACCGCAAGCTATAAAATCATAGAAAACGTATGTACTCGACAATTTTTTTTTTTTCAATTTGTTTGTAGTATGCGATTTCACTATCAAAAAATATAAACAAATTACATATTTTTCATTACGTGTTTTCTTTGGATTTTTTCATTGTTTTCACATCTTGTGTTAATAAACTAATGAAAAAAATCATTTTGACAATTTTCCATTGAAATTCTGGCTGATCTTGCAAAAAAATCGTAAAAATAGAACCCATAATTCCACCACTTCCAAACTCACAAAATCGCTCAAAAAACATCTATGAGCACTACTTTCAAATTTCAAGAAAATGAATTAATGTAATCATTTCCTAAATCAAAGTAAAAGATATAAAATTGTAAAAACATTTTAGAAGTAATTGAAATTACCTGCAAAACAAGATATAGCCCAATCGGTCAATTGTTTCAGGAGTTACAGGCGATTGAATGAACACACCCACAACCCCCCGCTGATTGCCGAGCACGCTACCAACTTGACAACCGGGGCGCTCTGAACACACCTTTTTGAAAAAATCTTATTTTTTCTCTGTTAAATTGGCCATAACTCGTGAAAAAAATTCTATTTTTTTTTCTAAAAATACGTAAACAATTTTTTTATGAGAAGAATGCATACATAAACTTTCAAAACAATCGCAGCTACCGTGGTCAAAATCGTACCGCTTGACATGGAATGACTCATATGGCCACCATATATTGTGCTGGTATATAGAACAGCTTCCCTCTTCCCTTGTATTGATTTAAGTTATGAAGTCGGTTCGTTCCCCAAGGACCAGTAAAGATCATTGCCTCACAAGTGAACGGCAATACTCTCAGACTGCAACTCCTCCAAACCAAAGTTTCTTTCATTATAAAGATGTTGTGGATGCAAATCAAACTGGGAGAGCTCTCCAATATATATGTATATTTCTGTGTGGCAATGACAATAGGATGCACAGAAAAAGGGTCCCGATTTCTCTGAAAGGTTTATAAAGCAACTTGAGCTACTACTAGTATATACAGCAATATTTATAAGTCGATAATGTACAAAAAGTAACCCTCATCTTCCTTGTTACCACAATCCTTTTATCCCCTGCCACTCTTATTTAACCTAAGCCAAAGTCATTTAAAACCAGGAAGATAAAGGCATACAATTCATCTCGTTCACTGAATATGCAATATTCATCACCTCCGGTCTATCCTTGGACCTCTAAACCATTTTACCATTCGGCTTGACGCTCTGAAATGCTCTCAGATGGCAGATATTCGAAAACACATTAAGGCGGAGGAAACCCCGCTCAAATCACTCCGCATATGGAGAATAAAAAAAACTGAAACAAAGGAAGACAGAAAAAACTAACCTATCCTTTTAAAAACTAAACTGTTGTTGATTGCAAAACTTTTTTGCTCCTGCCTCTAACGTCCGTTGTTCCACAGAATTGTGCAAAGTACAAATGTCCTTTGAAGAAAGCAACAACAACAAAAAAACAACAAAAACGAAGACATATGAAATCGAAATCACATTTCGTTTGTGGCGGGGAAAAAGAGAAACCCCTTTCACAACCAGGATGATATTTTTTCGTTTCGTGAAAAAACAATCGCTCCGATAAAGTTTTAGTGGTTCTTGCGTTGTGAGCTGGCTTCCACCCGCACTAACACCTCTTCCCCCTCTTGCCGGACAACCGTAATTGCCGCATATGCTTTTCCTGCATTTTAAACACATTAACAGCAAATGTAGTGGTGTTAGTGCTTTTCCACCTGCCTTTTACCTGTATAACGTTAGTTTAAGGTTGCACATACATATATAACAAGTCGCACCTAGATTTTTAAGTTTTATGGCTTTATTTTGTTTTACCTCAGATGGATATTTTTTTGGCCCAGCTTTATTTAGTTTTGACCAGTTTGTTTTCTGGGTGGGGTGTGGTGGCCTGCATGCATCCATTGGCTATCATTTGCTGTTAACCTTCACCTGAAGCACATCAATTTATTGCACTTTTTACGCCGTCCGTCCGGGGGTTCTTTTGGCAGAACTTTCCATTTATTTATTATTGGTTATCAGTAACAACTTTGCTTCACTATGCAAAACTATTTCCTTCTCCTCGACACGCCAGTGGCCATTCTAAATCTGAAGTGTTTTATGGATGGCGCAGATCTTCGAACATGCAACATGACCTCAAAAGCTGAAATGTTTTCATGTTGCGATAGGCCAACGTTTTGGGGGCAAATTTATCAGCATTACTGCAATACCATTAAAAGTTTCAGGGTTAAACGAAATTCGACAAGCACAATTGATGAACCACCACAAGGCTGTTCATCGACCAAAAGCATAAGGCTTTTCGTCGAAGCAACCCTTCAAGAGAGATTCGCAAAATTAGCTCTTCAGACTCCACAACCTCTAAATATTTTTTAAAATTATTTAATTTAAATTTGGTTTAATTTAAATTTAAATTATTTAATTATTATTTTGAAAATTTGACACATTGCGTTCGACCGAGTTTTTATATGGCCCCCATAAAATCGTCATCACAGACATCACATGTTTCCACCATTGAGAGAGAATTGTGCATAATCAACCCACTGTGATTTTAGACTTCAGAGCCTCCAAATTATTTTGAAAAATTGGCACATTGTGTTAGACCTAGTTTTTATATGGCCCTCATAAAATCGGCCCACTGATATCTTATTCATTCACCATTTTGAGATAATTGTGAAGGGTAACATATAATCCATACACTCTGATTTTATTACTTTCTTATTTGGTTTTGGATCTTAAACTCTGATTTTAGACTCCACAGCCTCTAATTATACACTCCACAAGAGTATTATGTCTTTGTGCATTTGTTTGTAACACCCAAAAGGAAGCGGGATAGACCCATTGTTAATTATACCGATCGACTTAGAATCACTTTTTGAATCGATTTAGCAATTTCCGTCTGTCTGTCTGTCTGTCCGTCCGTCCATCTATTCTTGTAATCACGATCCCCTCCACCTCCAGGATGGGGGTATACTAACTTTGTCATTCCGTTTGTAACACCTTGAAATATCGACCTGAGACCCTATAAAGTATATATATTCTTGATCGTCATAAAATTCTAAGACGATCAAGCCATGTCTGTCCGTCTGTCCGTCTGTTGAAAGCACGCTAGCATCTAAACGAAAGGAGCTAGAACGTTAAAAATTTCCATAAATGCGTCTTATAGTCGTAGATCGGTTGGGGTTGAAATGGGGCGAAATCGGCCCAAAGGGCAAAACAATTTCCCTCACAAGGACTAAAAATACCCATAATAATCCCTAATATTTTAGCGTATTTAAGCATGTTTTTTAAATATATCTATTAATATTTTCTTGATATTTGGTATGCGCATTCCCCTTATAGCAAAAACGTGCACCATAAAGTGATTCTTATTTGTAGGGGGAGAAATGGGGCAAAATAGGGATAAAAATGGTACGTATTAAACGACAACAGCTAGAAACACGAAATTCGGTGTGTACATTCCTCTAATTGAGTAGATACATAACATAAAAGTATTTTTTCCAAATTCGTACTTTTAAGGGGCAAAATAGGAATAGAGGGATAAAAATCGTACCAACAAAACGGCTGTACCTAGAATAATGAAATTCGGTGTATACATTACTCTGATTGCATAGATATGTAAAATACACGGATTTTTCAAAATTCGTACTTTTTGGGGTTAAAATGAAAAAAGGGGATAAAAATAGTACCAATAAAATGACCGCAGCTAGAGTCATGAAATTCGGAGTATACATTCCTCTGAGTGTGTAGACACTGAAAATAAACTGATTATTCGGAATTCGTACATTTTGGGGTTAAAATGAAAAAAGGGGATAAAAATAGTACCAATCAAATGACCGCAGCTAGAGTCAAGAAATTCGGAGTATACATTCCTCTGACTGCGTAGACACGGAAAATAGACGAATTTTTCGAAATTAGTACTTTCAAAGGATTCAATGGTACAGAGGGATAAAAATAGTACCAACTAAACGACTACAGTTAGAATGATAAAATTCTAATTTCGTAGAAACGTCAAGGGGGTAAAAATGGTACCAACCAAAAGGGCGCAGCTGGAATCATGGAATTCGGTGTATACATACCTCCGACTGCATAGACACGCAAAATAAAAAGTTTTTTCCAAATTCGTACTTTTTCTTTTACGACAAAAATTGGTTGAATCATGAAGTTAGGTTATTTTGCACTATGTACTGTATGTGTATTTTCAAAATTTGTACTTTTGGAATTCAAATAGAATGGAAATACAACCAACTGTAGAACCCACTATCTACCAATATTTATGACTTTGAAAATATAAATATAAGAATATTTATTTTTTGAATTGACGTATTGGCGTACCTTATAAACGTGGTTTGAAATAATTAAAATATTATATTTATTTATAAAATTAATTTTTCAATATTTGTATTTGTTTTGGTTTGGCTATTTTAAAAAAATTATATTTTCCTGTAATATTACTGCACTTCTATGAAAACCGACAACCTCTGTGGAATGCAATCCATGGTGGAGGGTATATAAAGTTCGGCCCGGCCGAACTTAACGCCGTTTTTACTTGTTTGAAGTAAATCGGTTCAGATTTAGATATAGCCCCCATACGAATTTCACTCCCGATTTGACTCCTTTCACTCTAGATACCACATATTTTAACAGATTTTCTGCAAAATTGGCAATACATCTTATAGTTCAACTAGAAACACCTGTGGTAAAAATGGGTCAGATCGGTTCAGATTTAGATATAGGCCCCATACAAATGTCGCTCCCGATTTGACATTTTCCGCTCTAGAAACCACATATTGTACCTGATTTTCTTTAAATTTGGCACAACATCTTATAATCTTACTAGAAACACCTATGCGGAAGTTGGGTTAGAGCAGTTCAGATTTAGAGACAGGCCCCATACAAATGTCGCTCCCGATTTGACTTTTGCGGTATAGAAACCACATATTGTACCAGATTTTTTTTTAAATTGGCACAATATCTTATACTCCAACTAAACAAAACTATGGTGAAAGAGGGTAAGATCGGTTCAGATTTAAATATAGCCCAAATACAAATGTTGCTCCCAAAAGTTTAACCGATTTTGGTCAAACTATACACTTTATATTTCACCTATTTCGTTCCAGGTTTCAATATATCCTCATACAAATGTCCTTTCCGATTTAACATTTTTTGTCAAACACATACATTTACAGGATAGAAAAAACCTTCCCGTTTTCACTTTTTCACCGAATTGAATTGTATTCGGATAGAAAGTGGAGTGTATCATAGAGTCGGCCCCGCCCGACTTTAGCCTTTCCTTACTTGTTTTTTTTGAAAATTTGTGTTCGACCGAGTTTTTATATGGCTCCCATAAAATCGTCCCCCTAATTTTGAGGGAATTATGAAGGCTATCATATAATCGACCCACTCTGATTTTATTATTTTCTTACTTGGATTTAGCTCTTAAACTCTTTTTTAAAGACTTGCCCTTTCTCTGCAATGTCTTGAATATTCAACAATATTAGAGACAATTTCAAATACTTCGCTCAACCATGTCTGGCATACAAAATTGAATCATATTTACAAAATCTCCCCTTTTATAACTTTTGCAAAAACTTCATTTCTTTCATTGTTGTTGTGTAGTTTTGAATGTACACAAACATACATACATACAAACGTACGCAATCATATTCCATAACCGATTTCCATACAAAAATTGTCCTTACATTTACAAAACCTATGGACATTAGATTGGGCGCGAAAATTGGTTATTTGATAATGACCCAGGTTAGGTTAGGTTGTGGTCAGCAGTCAGAAAGTAGGCATCTGACTCACTTAGCCCGCAATTCACAAAACACGTTATCACACCGACGCACAGTTTTCAACGGTTTTCAAATTTTTAGTGGCAAAAGTCCAAGTCCGCTACTTTGCCATGAAGTTGTGAGGAAATGGGCGCAGTTGGAGGACGACCATGCCTACCGCTCATATAACAAACTATTCCAGTTAGGCGTAGTTCAATGTTAAACCAAAAGAAATTTTAGAAGGTCTTCTGATTTTGATGAAAATTGTAGGGCTATTTTTTTTAATTTGAAAACTGTGGCAACCCCGTAACTCTGCAATTTTGTATATTTTGAGGAAGAGGGCTCAATCATCCAGTTGTATCTTTTGATGTATGAAAGCTATTGTGATTTTTTGGAAATTAATTATTTCATCTAATAAAAATTAAAAAAAATAATTCTTTTCTCAAAAATTTTTTTCACAAAAAATGGTGAAATTAATTAAGAAAATTGCCGTCACCTTTTTTTCAATTTTCATTACAACGTCTATATTTTTACTTTACACACTAACAATGGTACCAACAGTAGTTTCTGATATCGTAAGAAAAATATAAATACGCATGTGTATTTACTTCTTTAAAATATGGTGGGCCGTTAAAAATTTTTAATTTAAACTACCGATTATTTTGACTTTGGAAAGTAGAATAGCATTACTTTTTATGTTCAGGTTTATGTTTGACATTAGCAAAATGGGACGCAATACGCTCGAACAAAAATTGAGAAATATTATAAACTTACTTCTAAAATAGTGAACCTTTAACGCAAACTTAGGTGAAAAGTTTTCGAGAAGAGATCGGTCTTCTGTTCAGTTTGTGCGTCAATGAAAATGAATCGTTATTGGACAAACCTTGAACGTTCTCGTCCAATGCATTCAATCCAAAACATTGTTGAGAAAGTCCAAGAACATCCATCAACATCAACACTTCATCGTTCTCAGAAACTAAACATTTCTCGCTCTTCTTTTGAGAAGAAATTTTGGCAGAATTCATTTCTTCGGCCAAGAACAATCGATATTGAATTTGGAGGAAATCGGTTCAGATTTCGATATAGCCGCCATACAAACATCCCTCCACACTATTAAAGCTCGGATCTAGTTGAACTTTTGAGGATTATGTTATGTTCAAACTAGAAATAGCTAACGAGAAAGTGGACTAAATGGATGCACTATTATTGCTCTGAAATGCACATTTTACACGGGATCTTGATTGAAAATTTTGCATATAATATTTATTTCAACAAAGAAAGCCTATTATGAAGATCAAGTTGGAAAACCTTATGCAAATTGGTCCCCAATTTACAGTATTACCGCTCTTACATCGGGTGAAGATCAAATTTTGTACGTCATGATATAATTCAACTAGGAGTACCTACCGTGAAAGAGAACTATAGAGGCACATGTTATGGTACAACCCCAAGTGTTGTTATAGACCCCATACAAATGTATGTCTGATTTATCCTACTTCAGATGTAAAATCTGGATTAGTCTCGAAATACCTACAGTAAAATTGAACCATGTTTCCAAATTAGACTAAAGATGCATTTATAGTATAGTATATAATTTACATACGATTGGAGTGAAGTAGGGTATCATATAGTCGGCCCGACTTCAGATTTTCCTTACTTGTTTTTTTTTGTATAATTTGCCATGTAATTTTGCTGAATTTTACGACAAAATTTTTCATAGAACATTTTAATCTTTAAATGTCCTTTTGAAAGAACTTTTTTGATTTTCTCGAAAAAATGGTCAAAATGGCGCTTAAAAAGAGGAGCTAAAATGATCCTCATAGAATTCCGCAATATAGTTCGGACAATAAGAATTCTCTCAAACATTAACATACCATACTTTTTTCGCTTAGTATAATGCTCTCTTCGACCAACTTTGACATACTGTAAAAAGAAAGTCAGACCAGCTGTACTATTACACAGTGCAACACGAAAAAAATAACCATATACGGACACCGCTACATGATAAAAGACCAAAAAAAAAAAGACCCGTGTTTTTTTTTTCCCCCCAAAGTCATGCACTTTTTTTTTATGGGCCCCCAGAGATTTGAGGCCTCGGTGTAATTTTTGGAAAAAAGTGATCATATTCTCAGGCTCATATCTTGCAAACCGTTCGGAATTTTGATTTACTCTCTGAGGCAAAGTTCTAGCTCTTGTCATAAAGAACAAAAATTGTGAACATATAAAATCAAAAAAACTTCATCTTCAAGGTCAAAATCGCAAAAAACTTAAAAAAATTCGATTTTTTAACCTTTTTTCCCCTGTTCAGGTCCATAGGTAGCAAACCGCTGAAAATTCAGGGAAACAATCAACTACAAAAATGTACCTAAGATCTCAGTAAACAACTTTCTAGAACATATGAACTTCCTAGGAATTATTCTTAACACCGTTTAGGTAGCGCTTAGGTAGCCGCAAAATTGAAAAATTTCCCAAAAATTTCACTGTGCAACATTTTTGAAGTCATTTCAAAATAACCATATACGGACACCGCTACATGATAAAAGACCAAAAAATAAAAAGACCCGTGTTTTTTTTTCACCCAAAGTCATGCACTTTTTTTTTATGGGCCCCCAGAGATTTGAGGCCTCGGTGTAATTTTTGGAAAAAAGTGATCATATTCTCAGGCTCATATCTTGCAAACCGTTCGGAATTTTGATTTACTCTCTGAGGCAAAGTTCTAGCTCTTGTCATAAAGAACAAAAATTGTAGTTGATTGTTTCCCTGAATTTTCAACGGTTTGCTACCTATGGACCTGAACAGGGGAAAAAAGGTTAAAAAAATCGATTTTTTTTAAGTTTTTTGCGATTTTGACCTTGAAGATGAAGTTTTTTTGATTTTATATGTTCACAATTTTTGTTCTTTATGACAAGAGCTAGAACTTTGCCTCAGAGAGTAAATCAAAATTCCGAACGGTTTGCAAGATATGAGCCTGAGAATATGATCACTTTTTTCCAAAAATTACACCGAGGCCTCAAATCTCTGGGGGCCCATAAAAAAAAGTGCATGACTTTGGGTGAAAAAAAAAACACGGGTCTTTTTATTTTTTGGTCTTTTATCATGTAGCGGTGTCCGTATATGGTTATTTTGAAATGACTTCAAAAATGTTGCACAGTGAAATTTTTGGGAAATTTTTCAATTTTGCGGCTACCTAAGCGCTACCTAAACGGTGTTAAGAATAATTCCTAGGAAGTTCATATGTTCTAGAAAGTTGTTTACTGAGATCTTAGGTACATTTTTGTAGTTGATTGTTTCCCTGAATTTTCAGCGGTTTGCTACCTATGGACCTGAACAGGGGAAAAAAGGTTAAAAAAATCGAATTTTTTTAAGTTTTTTGCGATTTTGACCTTGAAGATGAAGTTTTTTTGATTTTATATGTTCACAATTTTTGTTCTTTATGACAAGAGATAGAACTTTGCCTCAGAGAGTAAATCAAAATTCCGAACGGTTTGCAAGATATGAGCCTGAGAATATGATCTCTTTTTTCCAAAAATTACACCGAGGCCTCAAATCTCTGGGGGCCCATAAAAAAAAAGTGCATGACTTTGGGGAAAAAAAAAAAACACGGGTCTTTTTTTTTTTGGTCTTTTACCATGTAGCGGTGTCCGTATATGGTTATTTTGAAATGACTTCAAAAATGTTGCACAGTGTTAGATTATTCTACAGAAATGATCTACTCAACATGCCCTTACAGAATTATAGGGTCGCTATTCTAATCAAAACGTCTCCATATGTTGGACAGTATAATTGTACCATAAACGTTCCAGTTCCATAGAAATGGACCCAGGACAGATCCTTGAGGGACAACTTGAGGACATCGTACACTTTCCTACCATCTGTGGTTTCGTACATTAAGATACGACTTGAAAGACATAAATATAACCAAGTGTTTACTTTGGAACTCTTACCCTTTTGAAAGCCGTATTGACCGGGAGATAGGCCTCCTGATTTTGCTACTTCACTCTTCCAACAGTCTAGAGTATCTATCATAAACAGTGGGCTATAAGAGCTCGGGTCGTTAATTGATTTTTCTCCTATGCAGCATTCAACTCACTCGAGAAAATATGGAGATCGACGCAAATTTCGAGGTACACAAAAATAGGAATGTTCAATACGAGCATAAAGTCAGTGGCGCTATACGGCTGCGAAACATGGAATGCTCCAAGGAAAGAAATGCAAACGCTTCACGCCTTCATAAATCGCTGCCTCAGAAGAATCATCCGAATTCACTGGCCCAACAAAATTACCGATGAAAACTTATGGGCAGTGACAATGCAAGAACCTGTAAGCTTATAAATCCGACGACGCAAATGTAAGTGGATTGGCCACACACTCCGCAAATCACAAGACGACATAGCACGCACTGCTCTCGATTGGAATCCACAGGGAAACCGTAGAAGAGGAAGACCTGCAAATACGTGGAGACGCCTGGTTGACGCAGAAGTTATAGAGAAAGGATTTACATGGAGTGATATAAAAAATCTAGCCTTAGACAGAATAAAGTGAAATGATTTTGTTACGGCCCTATGTTCCTCTTAGGAACCACGGGAAAATATATAGGTTGTGGAAAAAAATATTTTTTCCATTTTGTTCTGATGTTACAATCTCACACTACAAAAAAATAATTATTTTCATAACCTATTTTTCTTGGATTTTTCATTGTTTTTATACCTTGTGTTTATGAACTAATGAAAAACTTATAATTTTGATGATTTTTCATATTTTGTAAAAAAATTGAAAAAAAAAAATCGTAAAAAATAAAAGCTATCATTTCACCACTTTCAAACTCACGCATTCGCTTAAAAATAGACTTAAGCACACTACTTCAAAATTTCAACAAAATGGTTGCCTTCAAAACAAGGTATAACACATTAAAATCGGTAATGTATTTCAGGAGTTAAGTATTAAGTAGTATTTTTTCACTGTTAAATTGGTCATAACTATTGAAAAAAATTTTAATTTTTTTTTTTTCAAAAAAATGATAATTTTTATGAGTAGAATACATACACAAACTTTCAAAACAATCGCAGCTATCGAGGTCATGGAAGGACTCATATACATCATCTAGTCATCCCAGGCTATGCTAGAATTTAGAAAGCTGTCTGCTTCACATGTAATGTCAATGATACTCTTGTATTCGACATTTTTGTATTTTCTCAATTTTTAGCTAGAAATATTTTCGGAATCATCATAAATTGAAGCGGTGTTCATGTGCAAATGATAACCAAGAAGTTGATTTATGTCTATATCATCAGTGACCCCATTGAATGTACATATGCAAACAAAGTTAACAGAAAATTCAGGGGTCGGGCAAATTGTGTCAGTAACCAAACCATAAACATACGTGTAGATCTGTATGACTATATGCTGGTACAAATATAGTCAGTATGGCTGTGTATGATGAACCCAGAAACCGACATGACGACCAACAGCCAGTGCAGTCAGCCGGCTGCAGTCGAAGATACAAATGCTAGGATCTCGTATAGATGTGTGACGGAAAAGTCTACACATGTCTCTATGTATGCATGAACGCATGTACATTCGTCGTTGTACTGGTACTTAAGGATATAAAGTTTTTTAAACAATATTTCCTGTTTGTCATTTTTATTATTTCGTTTTTCTGAAACGAAACGAAATGAAACAAGTAAATACAACAAAGCTACCAAAGCCATTATAACTCTTTACATTTCAACTTTTCGTCCTTAAAAAGGACGACGGGCACGAACCGGAGAATAACCATGATGATGATGATGAACATCATTATTATTGTTATGCACAGTTCGTCCTGTGTTTTGATATGTTGCATGTGCTCCATGAGCATTTCCTACTTTCCTTATTTGCAGTTCTTCTGTTTGTTTTTTGTCGATCTTTTGTTTTGTGTATTCTCATTTCCCCGTTTCTCTATCATTTGTGTATTTGCAGATTTCATTGTGGCATTAAAGGATGTTTCGGTAACGATACCACAAGCTGTAAAACGTGGCAGTAATGCAATGCTAACATGTAATTACGATATGGAAAATGATACTTTATATTCCGTGAAATGGTACAAAGGACGACGTGAATTTTATCGTTATACACCAAAGGAAAATCCGGCCATGAAAGTTTTCCTCACTCAAAGTGGTCTAAATGTCGAGGTAAGTTTTGAATTTCCCATTTGTTTTTCTTTCCCGTTCCTCATTCCCCTCCCCGACCCAACAAAAAATAAAGTTTTCCCGGATAGTTTAATGACCGGATTCCCAGCCAGGATACCACCTGAACACCACACCGCATACAACTATGCCCGGTATACGCCCGCTGTAACCAAAAGTTATTGTTTTTAACAAGTTTTGCTTGTCACAGCAGAAATATGAAACCAAAACTGCTCCAGCAGTTGCTGTGGGCAGGCAGCAGGGCATAATTAAAACAACATTGTTTTCATTTTGATGTTATTTTTTATTTCGCCAACAATCCTCATTAACAATGCATTCCATAATAATGGATTATCGATCGATTACATTTATTAAACAAAGGGAGGGGTTCTTTTTTCCCACTGATGTTGCTGCTTGGCGTTATCGCACACACAGAAAAAACACGTGAATAATAATTGCTGCTTAAATGTAAATTTTAATATTAACGCGTTGCTTTTTTGTTAGCCTCAGGTACAGTTGATAGTAAAATGGTAGCATTGCCGCCAAAGAGAACTATACAATAACTACGACTTACAGACAATAACTACAGGTTCCATTTATAATACAAGGAAATTCAGATGATAACGAGAGAAGTGGAAATCTCACCCATGTTGGAAATTCTATTTAGTAAATATGGAGATATTTTCCACCATGAGGAATTCCATGTTAAATCAACGAGAAATTGGCTAGGTTCCTACCATTTCGATGATTTTTGATATTAAAAAATATATATTTTTTAATTTTTTGCTAATGGAAATGTTTATATATGTTTAGGAAAAAATCCGGCCATGAAAATATATATTTTTTAATTTTTTGCTAATGGAAATTTTTATATATGTTTAAGGAATTCCGTTTTATATAAATGGGGCATTTTGCGAAGGTCTTCCGATTTTAATGAAATTAGGTTATATCAAAACACTAAATTAGACAAAATAATTTCCAAAATTGAAAACAATTCAAAATTGTATATATTGTTTTTACGAAGAATTAGTCATACTATTTGTTGTATGAAATATATTGGGAAAAATTCTAGATTAAACAAAAATTAAAACAAATATTTTGAGAAAATTAAAAAAAAATATTTTTTGACAATTACAAAAAAAAAAATTGAAAAATAAAAGAGAAAATTATATATTTTTGAAAAAAAAAAATATTTTTTGAAAATTAAAAATATATATATTTTTTTGAGAACAGAATATGTTTGACAAATATCACATAAAACATTTTTGTTGTTTGTCTTATTAAATAATATTTAATTTAAATTTATTTGAAACGTTGTTAACATTAATAACACCAATTGTAGATTTCACACATTTATGGTTACCGAATTACCACTTTTTTGAAAATTAAAAAAAATCCTTTTTTAAAATTAAAAAAAAAAACATTTTTTTCGGTGATTTTTAATATTAAAAAAATATATATTTTTTATTTTTTTGCTAATGGAAATTTTTATATATGTTTAAGGAATTCCGTTTTATATAAATGGGACATTTTGCGAAGGTCTTCCGATCTTAATGATATTAGACACTAAATTAGACAAAATAATTTCCAAAATTGAAAACTATAGTCATAGGGTGACTTTCAATTCAATTTCAAATTTTATATATTGTTTTACGAAGAATAATATATATAATTTGTTGTATGAAATATACTGGGAAAAATTCTAGATTTTACCGATTTAACAAAAATTGAAACAATTTTTTTTTTTGAAAATTAAAAAAAAAATATTTTTTGAAAATTACAAAAAAATGAAAAAATAATAAAGAAATATATATATTTTTGAAAAAAAAATTTTTGAAAATTAAAAAAATATATATATTTTTTGAACTTAACAAAATATGTTTGACAACTTAACCTTTCAATAAGTCAAGGTCCCTAGGGACCTATTAGACTTTTTTCAAATATCACATGGATCACAGAAAACATTTTTGTTGTTTGTCTTATTAAATAATATTTTATTTAAATTTATTTGAAACGTTGTTAACATTAATAACAGGAATTGTAGATTTCATACATTTATGGTTACCGAGTTACCACTTATCGGAGGGTTAAAAAATATTTTTTGAAAATTAAAAAATCCTTTTTTAAAATTAAAAAAAAAACATTTTGAAAATTTAAAAATATATGAAAGTTTATTTAAAAAAAATATGTAAAAAAAAACATTGTTTGAAAATTAAAAAAAAAATACTTTTCAAAATTAAAAAAAAAAAAAAAACAAAATTTTTTGAAAATTTAAAAAAAATATTAAAAGTTATTTAAAAAAAAACATATATATGTTAATTTTTTAATTTACATTTCATGGTGGTACAGAATCGCCTATTTTGCAATTGATTCCCTCGCCAAATTCACAAAAACAGTTGACGATATTAAGTCAACTATTGATATGTTTTTCAAATTTTCATTCCGTTCTTCTGGCTGCTTACGTAACAGAAAAAGAAAAATTTTTTAAAATTTAAAAAAAAAAAATTGAAAATTTAAAAAAAATATTTTTTGAAAATTAAAAAAATAAATTTAAGAAATAATAATAATTATTTAAAAAAAAATATTTTTTTGAAAATTTCATTCCGTTCTTCTGGCTGCTATACGTAGCAGAAAAACATACATTTTTAAAAATTTAAAAAAAAAATATTTTTTTTTTAAATTTTTAAAAAAATATTTTTTGAAAATTAAAAAAATAAATTAAAGAAATAATGATAAATATTTTTTAAAAAAAAAAAATGTTTTTTTGAAAACTAAAAAAAGAAATACTTTTGAGATCTTAAAAAATATTTTTGATACTAAAAAAAATAATTTTCTCCGAAAATAAAAAAATATATTTTTTGAAAATTTAAAAAAAAAAAACTTTTTTTGAAAATTAAAAAAAATATTTTGTGAAAATTAAAAAAATTATATTTTTTTAAATTAAAAATAGTTTTGAAAATTAAAAAAAATATTTTTTGACAAATACAAAAAATATGTTATTTTTTTAATTTTCATTACAAATTTTATTACTATACCCTCCACATGTAGTTTTAATTTGGTTATTCCGTTTATAACAGCGAAAAAACAGAAGGTTTTTGTCTTAGAAACTACCGAAGAGCCCACACTGAGTGTTTACAATGCAAATGTTGTTATTTGCTGGACCAAATTCCTAAAAATAAAATGGGCATAGTTAAAAAATATTTCAATTTTTAAAAAAATATATTATTATTTTTTTAACCCTCCGAGTACACATATCTTTTTTGAACACAATTCAGAACAGTTTGAGTTAAGAAAAAAAAACAACAATGCCAAATCACTTAACTTATTTTAAACCTTATTAAAATAATTATTAAAATAAGCCTCATTCCTCAAAATATGCAGAACTTCAAAGTGCTAAGGATCCCACCGTTTACCACATACCAAACACGTCCAGCAATTGCTATCAAAATTGTAAGACCTTCGATAATTGCCCAATGACCTAATGATGAAGAATACGTTCGATCTTTTGCAATGTATTAATAAACTTTGCACACACCTGGAATATGGGCGATATTGCAACACCCCTTCTAGTACCTCCAACACAAATTGATATAAGCTTGGGTAATAATAAAAGTGATATAAATTTCATTCGGGCAATCGAAATCAGTTGCAATTTGATATACTTCTTGTACCTCTCACACACTTGACACTATCCTAGGTAAAATAAAATAATTTATTCTTTATAATTGTGGAAGCTGTGCCACAAATAATCCGGTCCTTATAACTTTCATACACCAGCTCTCTGAGAGTGAGGGTAGAGATAAGTCGTTTTAACCGACTGAACCCTACTTACTTGTTAACTTGTTAAAGGTAACAACATCACAGCATTGTTGCTTGCTAATAATCCTCTCGTATTATTTTTTAAATTCGTATATATAATACCAATTTTTTTATTCTTTTATTCCCTGTGCGGTGTTATTATTGTTGCCCCAGCAGTCATTGCATTTAATGAGCAAAAATGCGAATATTTAACACCTTTTGCGTTCTTTGTATAACCACATTTAATGTTGGCTTTATTTGGGTTAAAAAACAGATACATTGCAAATTTAATTGTATTCCCTTTAATCGAGAGGAGAAGAAGAGAATAATAATGATAATAATAAAGCATAGCTTATGAATTAAATAAAAGGATGAAGGTATTAAGAAAGAATGAATAAAGAAAGAAGAAAAGACCCAGCAAGAACTAAGAGATAATGGAGAATGAAACACCCTGTTCTTGCTGGAAAAGGAAACTTTTGAATAGGATGGACTTTTGATCTTTTAATGATTTTCATTTTTCTCAAAACTTGGAAGCAGCTCTACCTACTTCCACAAAACAATATTTACCTCATCTTGTGAAATTTAAATGACTTTTTTCAAAACTTTTAATCAGCTCTTAAATACTTTACGAATTGGGCTCATTTTAGAGGGGTGTGAATATTTTTTCCATTTGCACATTCATATGATGAAGAAAATTAGTTCTTGTTTAAATATCTCAATGGGTACAGATTATTTATATATTTATTATGGCTGTTTTTCTTTAAGACTGGATAACTAAGCTGCGATAACAAAAACCTAAATAAAAAAATATTTTTTTGTATTTCGTTTGAAATTATGTTAATGATAATTTATGTGTATTTGTATAGATCCCTGAGAATGACCAACGAAATATCGGAAAATATTAATAAAAATAACAAATTAAAAGAACATATTTGATATGTGTGACCAAATAGCCGAACAATAATAAAATAAAAATAATTAAAATGACAACAATACATGCAACCAATATACAAAAAAATTAAAAATTTCAATCAAAATAAAAATTTATTTTTTAAAATTTTCGCCAACAGCAATATCAATGTGTGCATGAAAACAAATTTTGAAAAAATAATTTTGTGTTAAAATTGTTGCACTTGGATAATTAATTCTTCAGTGTAAGTCAAATTTATGGTTATCGATGCTAAGTCCAAGGAAGTCAACACAAAAGATTTTTTTTTAATTATTTAAAAAAAAATATTTTTTTGAAAATTTCATTCCGTTCTTCTGGCTGCTATACGTAGCAGAAAAACATACATTTTTAAAAATTTAAAAAAAAAATTTTTTTTTGAAATTTTTAAAAAAATATTTTTTTAGAATTAAAAAAATAAATTAAAGAAATAATGATAAATATTTAAAAAAAAAAATATTTTTTTGAAAACTTAAAAAAAAGAAATACTTTTGAGATCTTAAAAAATATTTTTGATACTAAAAAAAAATAATTTTCTTCGAAAATAAAAAAATATATTTTTTGAAAATTAAAAAAAATTTTTTTTTGAAAATTAAAAAAAAATATTTTGTGAAAATTAAAAAAAAATATTTTTTTTTTAATTAAAAATAGTTTTGAAAATTAAAAAAAATATTTTTTGACAAATACAAAAAATATGCTAAAATTAGTTCTTGTTTAAATATCTCAATGGGTACAGATTATTTATATATTTATTATGGCTGTTTTTCTTTAAGACTGGATAACTAAGCTGCGATAACAAAAACCTAAATAAAAAAATATTTTTTTGTATTTCGTTTGAAATTATGTTAATGATAATTTATGTGTATTTGTATAGATCCCTGAGAATGACCAACGAAATATCGGAAAATATTAATAAAAATAACAAATTAAAAGAACATATTTGATATGTGTGACCAAATAGCCGAACAATAATAAAATAAAAATAATTAAAATGACAACAATACATGCAACCAATATACAAAAAAATTAAAAATTTCAATCAAAATAAAAACTTATTTTTTAAAATTTTCGCCAACAGCAATATCAATGTGTGCATGAAAACAAATTTTGAAAAAATAATTTTGTGTTAAAATTGTTGCACTTGGATAATTAATTCTTCAGTGTAAGTCAAATTTATGGTTATCGATGCTAAGTCCAAGGAAGTCAACACAAAAGATTTTTTTTTTGAAAATTTAGTTTTATACAAATATTTATATTGTAGTTGGCGATAATGTGAATAAATAAACAATGTGAAATTTTTTTATTTTGACCAAAAAAATATTTTTTATTAACGTTTTTGTTGTCGCAGCTTATTATCCCGACTTAAAGAAAAACAGCCCTATTATACCTACAGCTTTCCTTTGCTGGGTGACGTTTAGTGAAATTTGACGTTGAATATTTTGTCCATTCACACCACACCCATAAAATACCGTTTTGTGGGACAGTTTAGCAAAAATTCGGAAAAAGTACAAAATTAACCCTAAAATGAATTTTAAGTTTTGTCTCATTTCTGGTATTTAGGATGAATTTTCAGATTCTGCGTATTCAGAGACTCATAGTATAATTTTATGGCAAATATTTCTGTAGAACATTTTGACCGGTTAAACCGCTGTTGAAGGGGTTCTTTTTACCCTTTTTCACAAAAGGGACCAAAAAGATCCTTATATTGAGGAGCTAGAGGGTTAACATGTTCCACAAAAATTTACTTTGTAGTGTTTTAAGTCACATTGCTGAACATCTTATTTTTTTCATTCCAAAATTCATTTTTGTGCGACAGTTTGGAATCATTTGGGAAAAAGTACAAAATTAACCGTAAAATGAATTTTAAGTTTTGACTTATTTCTGGTGTTTAAGATGAGTTTTGAGATTTGATTTATTTAGAGACTTGTAGTAGATTTTTATGGCAAATATTTTTGTAGAACATTTTGACCCGTTAAAACGCGGTTTTAGGTGTGCTTTTTACCATTTTCCACAAAAGGGACCAAAACGACCCCTATATTCAGGAGCTAGAGGCTTAACGTGTTCTACAAAAATGTTCCTCGCAGTGTTTTAGGTAATATTGCTAAACATAGTCTATACTTAAAATGAAAGGGTCACAAGGTTTCCTTTGTCGATTCTTATTCTTATGATGAATCTGCATATGGAGGAAATATTCACCCCCTGCCCCACTAAAATGACCATCAAACGCAAAATTTCAACACTCCGATACACGTTATCCCCTCTATCAGAACCCCTTGTGAAAACCTTATTATTTTCGAAAAAGAAAAAAGTTGTGTGGGACAGTTTAGCATTAAATCGGAAAAGGTACAAAATTAACCCCAAAAATGAATTTAAGTTTAGACTTATTTCTTGCATTTAAGATGATTTTTGAGGTTTGGTGTTTTCTGAGGCTTATAGTAGAATTGTATGGCAAATATTTTTGTAGAACATTTTACCCTTTTGCACAAAGGGGCCAAAAAGACCCCTACATAGAACAGCTAGAGGGTTAAAATTGTCCACAAAAATGTTCCTTGAAGTGTATTAAGTAATTTCGCTGTTTTATGGGTGCTTTTTACCCTTTTGCACAAAGGGGGTCAAAAAGACCCCTACATAGAGCAGCTAGAAGGTTAAACTTGTCCACAAAAATTTTCCTTGATGTGTTCTAAGTTATATTGATGAACATATCCAGAACTTAAAATGAAAAGATCACAAGTTATCTTATGCTGATTCATTGTAATAATCGGCAAAATATTAACCGCTCCCTCTAAAATTACCGCCATATAGGGTGGGCCATGTAACATTTTAAATTCGAATCGGCTATAAAAAAAAATACTGATTATTTTTTTTTTTTAATTTTTGGTTTTATTGGAAAGGTTGAACTTTGTCATTTAATAATGGAACACAGTAGCATTCATATAACTACTACGACTGGCACGGCAGTACCTCATCCGATCAATTCAAATTTTCAGTACGAAATCCACACCAAGCTGTTACTCCTTGTGGATGCATTGGCTTCTCAATAGTCACGTGTGTGTTCTCTGAACCCTATATTCGGCAATTTTGCTTAATGCCACCGAAATGAAAATGAGCTTCATCTGAAAATTTGTTAAATAAAGTTTGCGTTAAAGACTCACTACTTTGGAAGTAAGTTTTTCAAATTTCCAAATATTGTTCGAGCGTATAGCGACCCATTTTGCAAATGGCAAACATAAACCTGAAAATAAAAATAAAAATAAAAATAAAAATAAAAATAAAAATAAAAATAAAAATAAAAATAAAAATAAAAATAAAAATAAAAATAAAAATAAAAATAAAAATAAAAATAAAAATAAAAATAAAAATAAAAATAAAAATAAAAATAAAAATAAAAATAAAAATAAAAATAAAAATAAAAATAAAAATAAAAATAAAAATAAAAATAAAAATAAAAATAAAAATAAAAATAAAAATAAAAATAAAAATAAAAATAAAAATAAAAATAAAAATAAAAATAAAAATAAAAATAAAAATAAAAATAAAAATAAAAATAAAAATAAAAATAAAAATAAAAATAAAAATAAAAATAAAAATAAAAATAAAAATAAAAATAAAAATAAAAATAAAAATAAAAATAAAAATAAAAATAAAAATAAAAATAAAAATAAAAATAAAAATAAAAATAAAAATAAAAATAAAAATAAAAATAAACATAAAAATAAAAATAAAAATAAAAATAAAAATAAAAATAAAAATAAAAATAAAAATAAAAATAAAAATAAAAATAAAAATAAAAATAAAATAAAAATAAAAATAAAAATAAAAATAAAATAAAAATAAAAATAAAAATAAAAATAAAAATAAAAATAAAAATAAAAATAAAAATAAAAATAAAAATAAAAATAAAAATAAAAATAAAAATAAAAATAAAAATAAAAATAAAAATAAAAATAAAAATAAAAATAAAAATAAAAATAAAAATAAAAATAAAAATAAAAATAAAAATAAAAATAAAAATAAAAATAAAAATAAAAATAAAAATAAAAATAAAAATAAAAATAAAAATAAAAATAAAAATAAAAATAAAAATAAAAATAAAAATAAAAATAAAAATAAAAATAAAAATAAAAATAAAAATAAAAATAAAAATAAAAATAAAAATAAAAATAAAAATAAACATAAAAATAAAAATAAAAATAAAAATAAAAATAAAAATAAAAATAAAAATAAAAATAAAAATAAAAATAAAAATAAAATAAAAATAAAAATAAAAATAAAAATAAAAATAAAATAAAAATAAAAATAAAAATAAAAATAAAAATAAAAATAAAAATAAAAATAAAAATAAAAATAAAAATAAAAATAAAAATAAAAATAAAAATAAAAATAAAAATAAAAATAAAAATAAAAATAAAAATAAAAATAAAAATAAAAATAAAAATAAAAATAAAAATAAAAATAAAAATAAAAATAAAAATAAAAATAAAAATAAAAATAAAAATAAAAATAAAAATAAAAATAAAAATAAAAATAAAAATAAAAATAAAAATAAAAATAAAAATAAAAATAAAAATAAAAATAAAAATAAAAATAAAAATAAAAATAAAAATAAAAATAAAAATAAAAATAAAAATAAAAATAAAAATTAAAATAAAAATAAAAATAAAAATAAAAATAAAAATAAAAATAAAAATAAAAATAAAAATAAAAATAAAAATAAAAATAAAAATAAAAATAAAAATAAAAATAAAAATAAAAATAAAAATAAAAATAAAAATAAAAATAAAAATAAAAATAAAAATAAAAATAAAAATAAAAATAAAAATAAAAATAAAAATAAAAATAAAAATAAAAATAAAAATAAAAATAAAAATAAAAATAAAAATAAAAATAAAAATAAAAATAAAAATAAAAAAAAAATAAAAATAAAAATAAAAATAAAAATAAAAATAAAAATAAAAATAAAAATAAAAATAAAAATAAAAATAAAAATAAAAATAAAAATAAAAATAAAAATAAAAATAAAAATAAAAATAAAAATAAAAATTAATGTTTTTCTTCCTTTCAAAATCAAAGTAGTCAGCAGTTCAAATTTAAAATTTTAACTGGCCCACCCTCTATGTAAACTTTCAAAACGCCGATACACGTATATTCTTTTTTACCTCCTCTATCGGAATCCGTTGTCAGAACCTTGTTATTTTCGAAAAAGTTTCATTCTGTTCCACAATGTTATCTTTGCTCTCCCTATTTTATCTGTTTCAGAGCAACTGTCCCTTGAATCCAACTAGAAAATTAAATCATATTTAAGCAAATTTATTATTTCCTTGGCAAAATGAACCTTTTAACCATAACGAAAAATAATTTATATCCTTTCTACCTCGTTGCACTCTCCACCCCTGACGAATGATGGAAATTCATAAATATCACAAAAACCAATAAATACAAAACCGATATAAATAATGGGGAACACGTAGCAAACGGTCAATATATTACACCTACAATCTGTGATTTCAACACAATATGTAGTGTGGCCCATTCCCCAATGGGAAATGTCTGCGTTCCCTACCTGCTGGGCCGCCCAGAGACAGGAAAAGGGGTATAGCCATACAAAATCTCATTACATTTCACAGAAAAAAACGAGAAACGAAACGAGAAAAAAAGATTATATATTATTCATCATCAATTTCACAGAATTGTTTTTGCTTTTGCTGCAACACCTAAAGTTTCGCTTCATGGGCCAGACCCAGACCACTAGCTCTGGCTCTGGTCTGGTCGTTCTGCTGGTTTTTGGCTGACAAAAAAAGCAAAACTACCGGAATACTAATTTTCATGACTTGCAATTTGCATTTGTATGGAGAGAAAATAAATTATAACTGCGAGTAGCATTATTGAAAAGAAATGGAATGCGAAAAATAAAAACCATTTGTTTTCGTCCAACCAAACCCCTCCAAACCCCTCCACCCCCAAACCACCAATTCCTTACTCAACCGCATCATTAAAACATTCATAGAATTTTGTTCATATTTCATTTTCATTTGCCATTCATTTCATCTGATTTGATTCGATTTGATTTCTTTTGTTTCTTTCTTTCTTTTCAGCGTAATCTTTCCAATCAAAGTCATGTCGTTCTATTGGCCGTACCTCTCAATATCTCTGGCAAATTCACTTGCGAAATATCCGTTGAGGCGCCATCATTTCAGACAGCCATGGTTTCCGGCGAAATGGAGATTGTAGGTGAGTATACGTAGCTGTCATTTGCCACCAACCACCACCTACCTATCGCGGTTGTGGTGGTCATCATGATGGTGGTGGTGGTGGTGGTGGTGGTGGTGGTGGTGGTGGTGGTGGTGGTGGTGGTGGTGGTGGTGGTGGTGGTGGTGGTGGTGGTGGTGGTGGTGGTGGTACTGGTAGAGTGAGTGTTTTAAAAGGACTTTGTTAAAGGATTGGTTGGGGATCATATCCATAGATTCAGAGAGACGCCAGCACAAAAAAAAAAACACACCAAGCACACAAATTAATTAGACAAATGAATTTTTGTGGTATTCCTTTCAAAAGTCTGGGGTTTTTTCTGGAGTCCGATGTCGATGACTTTTTTTGCGTTTCAATAACCACAATTACCCTCATTTTGATTAAATGTTTTGTTTAGGGTCAGAGAAAAATGTTAGGATGGAAATTAGTGAGAACTGCCGATTCCTAAAGTTACGTATTTTGGATTATATCCCCTTATCAGAAAGGACTAAAATCCCAATAAAGAGACTTTAAAGATTTTCTAAAAACTTTCAGTTAAGCAAAGAAGGGCATTATCTTTTCTATCATTATTATATCCAGAATCGTATTTATATCCAGAACACAACAAGTACTTATATAGGATTATGTCTATCCACTATGGCACTTGTAATGTCATATCTTGTATAGAGTGGGCCATTTAAAATTTTAAATAAGAATCGGCTATAAAAAAGTACTGATTATTTTTTCAAATTTCTAGTTTTATTGGAAAGGGTGAAAGGTTTAATAATGGAACACAATTTCATTCGTATGACTACCACGACTGGCTCGGCAGTACCTCATCCTGTCAACGCAATTCTGAGTACATGGCCCGATGATACCGCCAACCCAAAATCCACTACAAAGAGTGACTCGTTGTGGATGCCTTGGCTTCTCAAAAAAGTCTCGTGTGGGTTCTCTGAACCTAATATGCTGCAATTTTGCTTATTGACATAGCCACCGTGATGAAAATGAGCTTCATCTGAAAACACCAACATTGTCCACATAAATTTCTTACAGTTTTCGTTAAAGACTCACTACTTTGGAAGTAAGTTTTTAATATTTCCCAACTTTGTTTGTAAAACTCAAACATAAACCTGAAAATATAAATAAAAATTAATGTTATTCTACCTAATCCAAATTTAAAATGTTAAATGGACAACCCTATTTATAAACCAGTAAGGAAAGGCTAAAGTCGGGCGGGGCCGACTATACGATACACTCCACTTTCTATCCGAATACAATTCAACTCGGTAAAAAGTGAAAACGGGAAGAATTTTTGTATGTTTCCTTATCATAGGCTAATATGACCAGGTCCAATTTGTCAAATCGAAAAGAATATTTTTATCGGGGCTATATCCCAACATGGAATAAAGTGACTAACTTTCAAAATAAGTTCTTCCAGTTCAAATATAACGTTTGGTGGTCACTTCAAAGAAATTCGGAGAAAATTTGTGGTTTCTGGGGCGGAAAAAGTCTATCCGGGAGCGAAATTTGTATTGGATCTATATGTAAATCTGAACCGATCTGACCCATTTTCACCATGGGTGTTTCCAGTTGAAATATAAGATATTTTGAATGATTTGAACGAAATCTGTTAAAATATGTAGTTTATAGAGTGGAAAAAGTGAAATCGGGAGAGAAATTTGTGTGGCAGCTATATATAAATCTGAACCGATCTGGCCCATTTTTACCACAGGTGTTTCTAGTTGAAATATAAGATGGTTTGCCAAATTTGAAGACAATCTGATAAAATATGTGGTTTCTAGAGCGGAAAAAATCAAATCGGGAGCGAAATTTGTATGGAAGCTATATATAAATCTGAACCGATGTAACACATTTTTACCACAGGTGTTGCTAGTTGAAAAATAAGATGTTTTGCGAAATCTGAAGACAATCTGATACAATTTGTGGTTTCTAGAGCGGAAAAAATCAAATCGGGAGCGAAATTTGTATGGGAGCTATATATAAATCTGAACCGATCTAACACATTTTTACCACAGGTGTTGCTAGTTGAAAAATAAGATGTTTTGTTAAATCTGAAGACAATCTGATACAATTTGTGGTTTCTAGAGCGGAAAAAATCAAATCGGGAGCGAAATTTGTATGGGAGCTATATATAAATCTGAACCGATCTGACCCATTTTTACCACAGATGTTTCTAGTTGAACTATAGGATGTTTTGACAATTTTGAAGAAAATCTGTTAAAATATGTGGTATCTAGAGTGAAAAGAGTCAAATCGGGAGTGAAATTCGTATGGGGCTATATCTAAATCTGAACCGATTTTCTTCAAATTAAATAGCGTTCGTCTTATCCCGAAAAACTTAGTTGTGCAAAGTTTCATTTGGTTCTGTGTACAATTGCGACCTGTATCGTGATTACAAGAATAGATGGACAGACAGACAGACAGACAGACAGACGGACGGACATCGCTAAATCGATTCAAAAAGTGATTCTAAGTCGATCGGTATAATTAACAATGGGTCTATCCCTCTTCCTTTTGGGTGTTACAAACAAATGCACAAATACATAATACTCTCGTGGAGTGTATAAAAATAGGACTTTTTCGCTCTAAAGTTTAGAAAATCATGATTATAAAATATTTTGAGTCTACAAAGGGGGCCTACCAATATTTCTATATTTATCAAAAGATCTTTTACATATAGACACTGATTTCTCCGCTAATATTTTAGGTATGGAAAAAGTAGAAGATATTATTTTTTTCATTTTTTATGACTCTTTTCGTGCAAGCAAAAAATGATATTTCGAAAAATATCAACTTTTTTCTCATTTTTTGGAAACAAGATTCAGAATATATATTTTGGAAACAAGAATATTCAGGAATAGCAAGATTCAGACAGTTTGTAGCCGTCATAAATACATCTAATTTAACATGCCAGCAGTTGTGCTCAGGCCTATTTTCCAAAACGATAGTACAAATATTAAGGACGAAATTTGGAATTTTAGTAAAATATTTTTTATCAACAAATTATCAATAAAAACTTTTTGTCTTGACTTTGTGACTCAGTATGCCTCAATACAAATAAAAAACAATTTTTGAGGTCTCGAACACATTATAACTTTTTGTTGCTTAGTTTTTTTCATATCATTCGGGGTTAATACCGAATATTTGGGATTATGTCCATCTGTCATTTTTGAGTATTGTTGTATTATAATTAGTATAAACCCAAATAAAGTTGAGAGTCTCCTATATAAAATTGTAGGCCTTAATGTCATATTTTGTATATGGATTTATGTCACCATAAAGCCGACTATAATCAAATATTTTGAACAAAGTTGAGCAGGACTTTGTGTATAACGTGGGAAAGGCGTGTAGTTTTCCGAGCGCAGAAAACTACCTACAAACACTTACAAATGATTGAAGTCTTCGATTGCCTTTACTAGAGAAAATGAGAAGAGATTTTATTGAGTATGGATTAAAGATTGTATACTTTATTTTGAGTTGTGGTTCCTTCGGCTGACGTGAATAAAAGAGACCGATATTTCTTTTATTTAATAAAAGAAACCTCGGTTTGTGTACAACAATGGAAGCAGAGCGAATTTAAACTTAAAAATAATGCCAAATTTACACAAATATCAGGGTTTGGAAAACCTCATTACAAATTAGTACATAAACTAAAATATGGTTAAACTAGGTTTAACAATTTTGTTTTTGAGATTATGTCCCCTTCATATCGGCTATATTACATTATTTTGCATTTTAGATTATATCCTTTCGACTTTAATACAATATTTATACACTCCACGAGAGTATCATTTCTTTGTGTATTTGTTCGTAACACCCAAAAGGAAGGGAGATAGTAGCATTGTTAATTATACCGATCGGCTTAGAATCACTTTCTGAGACGATTTAGCAATGTCCGTCTGTCCGTCTGTCCATCTGTTGTTGTAATCACGATACAGGTCGCAATTGTAGCCAGAACCAAACGAAACTTTGCACAACGAAGTTTTTCGGGACAAGGACGAACGTTATTTAATTTGAAGAAAATCGGTTCAGATTTAGATATAGCCCCCATACGAATTTCACTCCCGATTTGACTCTATTCACTCTAGATACCACATATATCACCAGATTTTCTTCAAAATTGGCAAAACATCTTATAGTTCAACTGGAAACACCTGTGGTAAAAATGTATTAGATCGGTCCAGATTTATATATAGCTCCCATTCAAATGTCGCTCCCGATTTGACATCTTCTGCTCTAGAAACCACATATTTGAAAAACAGATATTCTTCAAACCTTGCAAAATATCTTATATTTCAACTAGAAACACTCACGGTGAAAATATGTCACATCGGTTCAGATTTACATATAGCTCTCACACAATTTTCCTTCCCCCAGAAACCGCGTATTTTCAAAGAATTTCTTAAAATTGAGCATAACACGTTATAATTCAACTGGAAGAACTTATTGTGAAAGTTAGTCACTTCATTCCATGTTTGGATATAGCCCCGATACAAATATTATTCTCTATTTGACAAATTGGACCAGGTAATATTAGCCTGTGATTAGGAAACATAAAATTTTTTCACGTTTTCACTTTATTATTGAATTAAATTGTTTTCCGATAGAAGTGGAGTGTATCATATATTCGGCCCGCCCGACTTTTGGCTTTCCTTACTTGTTTTTGTTTAGGATAAAGCTCCCTTAGACAGGAATATGAAGTAACAATATTGTGGATATGAATGATAAGGATTTTTCTCAAAACACAATTAAAAATGTGGATATTATCAAAATCTGAGAGGCCTAATACTTAATTGTTTCGATTAAGCATAACTCCAAATAATACAAGCCCTAATAAAGTTATCGAGATTATGGCCAACAGAGAGGGAGAAGGGATTCAGACCCATATATAATTTTATTTAGTAATAATTCTATATTTTCTATTTGGAATTTTGATCCCATCGGAAGGAATATGAGATAAAAAAAATCGGGGATATATCCAAAACCGACATTATTGGGTAAAGATTTACGTATTTTCTCACAGCTTTCCCTACGGATCCATAACTCCGAATAATATAACCCCAAATAAAATTTCCGGAATTTTGGCGACATATTGGTAAAAAGGATAATAATGTTCTACATAATTTGGACGGTAATCATGTAATATTTCGGATTATATCGACCATTATCTAATATTTTGTATATGGGATTAATTTTCCTTCGGCGATGTGCCGAAAACCTTGTGTAAATACTTCTGTCCTTGGCCGAATATTTATGGATTTTCTCAAAACTAGAAATAAAAATTATAAAAAAATGGATATTTTCTCTCCCACGCTGAGTGGGAAATATCCCCCAGTATCCGAAATACCTAATGGTTTTAGTTAGTTAGCCGTACCTGGACAGGATTATGACTGACATAGTGGGAGGTGGCACTAAACTCCACCATGCCAGCCTTGATTTACGTGACTGTCTCGTGAGCATTAAGTATTACCTTAAGACACCATGACTATGATAGCCATAGTCACAGGAACTTAATTTTAGATTGAGTCCGAACTTACAACACCAAATATGAACCATGAACCATATGTAAATAAAATTATCTGGGACCATCGTCCATTCTGAATTCTCTGAGATTCTCTTTCTCCATAGGCTGGAATTTTCCTCAGGGATATTTTTAAGTCCGACTTGGCTGAGTAAAATTTTAAGTGGAAAATATTTCAGCAGATCATTGTTCCCAATACCCCGCACCCTGGTGATCAAAATTCCCTAATCTTATGAATTAATGTTACAGTATTTATCGATTATATGCATTCCCTAAAATGTTCGACTTAAGGTGCATATAAGCGGGAAATGCATATATAAAAACTCGGTTAGGTGCACAATCTGTGCATATATAAAAACTCGGATCAGAGGTGCATGGCTCCATGAATATATATACTTATGTACATACATATATATATATATATATATGCCACAATATTTTGTTTCAAACAAGATTTGTCTAAATTCAATTTTATTGAAGGAAACTCATAAGGATATGTACGTTTAAAATAAAAATATTTGAAAATAAGTTCAAATATATAGTTTAAAATAAAAATTGTTAACAAATTAAGAGATATCATCATTAGAAATGGAAAAATATACGCAAAACTGAGCTTTATCGATATTTTTTCGAAATAATCAAAGAAATTGGAGCTGCATATGGGCGATTTTCTTTTCATGGGATTGCTTTAAATTCTACAGATTCTGATGCATAATTTTGTGGATGTGTTCAAACACTTCTGTATTCTGTTGTAAGTTTCAAAAGCCTTCTACACCAATGAACCTGAATTAGAGAAATTCTATCTATTGATCGCTCTAAAACCTTGGGTTTCAAGAAACTTCTTTCACATTGTCCGTCCGTCGAATGTACCCTGGCTAAACCATGAAAATCAGGACTTATTTCTAAATCAAGTTAACCAGGGAAATTCTTTAATCTGTTAAAAGGCCTTTTTTAGCACAATCAGCGAAGAAACATGTCCGTAATCATCACATATAGGCTGTAAAGAGCCAAAAATACTATGAAAGCTCTAGTTTTGCGATATCAAAATAATTTCTAGGAAAAAATGATATTTTATAAGATGAAGGTTTGTACTGATATTTTTCTAGAAAGTTTGTACTAATATTTTAAATCTCAGGACCACAACATTCATTATTGCTACAAATCCCAGTCTATTATAGGAACCACAATCATTTAAAAATATCCACAGACAACAAATTAATTAAACAGATAGAATACTAAAATATGATTCTGTAGAATATTTAAATAAAATTGTGGAATATCATTTATTAATTTTTAACAAACATTTTTCTCTGAGTGTATGAGCCCAGCTAGGATGGCACAAACCAACACCGTCCTGCACGAAAAAATTGATAATTTCCTCTGAAATTTTTTGTGTGTTTGTGTTAACATTGTTCATTTACACTTTTCTCTGTCTCTCTCTCCCATCTCTTTTTGCTTTCCTCAAACCACCATTTAATGCCATGGAATTTGCTGGCCTTTTTTCTGGTGCACAGAATTACCCGAGGAGCAAGCGAGCGTAACGGGCATACAGCCACGTTATCGTATTGGTGATTTGGTTGACGGCAATTGCTCAATTAAATACTCTAAACCAGCTGCTAATTTGACATGGACTATTAATGGCATCGTGGTAAGTATGGATGAGAACAATACACACCAACAGACACCTATACATACACACTCATTGATGGGTAGAAACTAGGCTATAAAAGGGGTAACAGATGGGATAATATTGGGCTTAATAGCAGCAAATTATGAAGGCATTTAATTAAAATGCCGGACGTTAAAAAAGAGGTGATAAAAGTTAAGGGGTTAATTAAAATCCACAGATTCAATCAATGTTTTTTGCTGACAGCCAATGGATATAATTGGTTATTTGAATACTTGACTACTTGAATACTTGAATACTTCAATACTTGAATACTTCAATACTTGAATACTTGAATACTTGAATACTTGAATACTTGAATACTTGAATACTTGAATACTTGAATACTTGAATACTTGAATACTTGAATACTTGAATACTTGAATACTTGAATACTTGAATACTTGAATACTTGAATACTTGAATACTTGAATACTTGAATACTTGAATACTTGAATACTTGAATACTTGAATACTTGAATACTTGAATACTTGAATACTTGAATACTTGAATACTTGAATACTTGAATACTTGAATACTTGAATACTTGAATACTTGAATACTTGAATACTTGAATACTTGAATACTTGAATACTTGAATACTTGAATACTTGAATACTTGAATACTTGAATACTTGAATACTTGAATACTTGAATACTTGAATACTTGAATACTTGAATACTTGAATACTTGAATACTTGAATACTTGAATACTTGAATACTTGAATACTTGAATACTTGAATACTTGAATACTTGAATACTTGAATACTTGAATACTTGAATACTTGAATACTTGAATACTTGAATACTTGAATACTTGAATACTTGAATACTTGAATACTTGAATACTTGAATACTTGAATACTTGAATACTTGAATACTTGAATACTTGAATACTTGAATACTTGAATACTTGAATACTTGAATACTTGAATACTTGAATACTTGAATACTTGAATACTTGAATACTTGAATACTTGAATACTTGAATACTTGAATACTTGAATACTTGAATACTTGAATACTTGAATACTTGAATACTTGAATACTTGAATACTTGAATACTTGAATACTTGAATACTTGAATACTTGAATACTTGAATACTTGAATACTTGAATACTTGAATACTTGAATACTTGAATACTTGAATACTTGAATACTTGAATACTTGAATACTTGAATACTTGAATACTTGAATACTTGAATACTTGAATACTTGAATACTTGAATACTTGAATACTTGAATACTTGAATACTTGAATACTTGAATACTTGAATACTTGAATACTTGAATACTTGAATACTTGAATACTTGAATACTGGAATATTTTATTACCCAAAATAAATTTTGTATTTTTATTATTCTCTCGAGATTTAAATAAATAATTTGACTCCAGTTTATAGTAGATTAATTTCCCATATTTTTTCTTAAGCATACTTTTCGGCTTAAAAGCTGCCTAAGAACACATATTTTTGTTGCTGGATTAAAAAGCTTTGCATACTTTTTGGCTTACAGCTTAAATCTTAAGAGACCACAGTCTACTCGCATAAGAGTTTGTTTCAAATAAATCTTTTGCTAATTCTTTAAATATGAATTCGTTTTTTGCTCTTTCCATGACTCATCGTAAGTCATAAATTCTTCTATCCTTTCACAATGTTTACATTTTGTGTCAGAATAGTTTTTCATGGCTTCTTCTCCGCCTCCTTCCCTTCCTCTTCGCCATGGTTTGACCATTCATCAGAGAAAGCAAAACAACACCAAACATAAACCATAAAATATGAAATCAATTTATAAATATTTATTATTACTCGTTTGGCAAAAAATAAAGCATTACACATAGTTGAAAAGCACAGAGAAAAAAGGACATTATGTATGTATACACCCACTTCCTTGAATTTCATTCTCTGCGATGTTTACCCCTGGCCAGTATAAACATCAACATACCACACGAGAAGCAGAAGAAGTAAAAGACCAGCACAACAACAAAAAAACAAGACAAGTGAAATACTTATTGAAGCGGAAATATTCATAGAACGACAAAAGATCGGACAACGATGAGTTGAAGAAATATAAAACAACAACAACGACGATGACGACAAGCTATATTTAAATGATGACGTCTTTTTAACTATTCATTTATACCGGCGGACATACATATATTTATGTATTTATTTGTGTAACATGTTTACCAGCGATTGCTTGTTGTTTTATTTTCGTAGAAAGTTGTTTCATCCGTAGCGACAGGACATTTATGACCATTACATGACAGACTATCATCGCTGAGACGAGGGCAGGTATAGTGGTTTCGGAGAATAACAAAGACTACTTTAGGGAGAGTAATCTGACAATTTCAAAGCATACTCGCGGGGGTTTCGTGGAACACTCATTATCTCAGATAGAAATTACTTCTATGAATTATATCTAGGCATATGGATAACAGTATCAATTATCATAGATAATTATCAAGGTCCCTTATACAAAGAGGCTGTGTAATAGGGAAGCTGTTTCAATATCTATGAATAATAAATAAATTATTCTCGAATTTCAAAGGTATTATGATTAAAATACATGATTAGTATTATTAATGATATATTATCTAACTTAGAATCAAATTGAAATTATTTTGCATAAAATGGAGTTATTTATTTAAATGTAACTCAAACATTCTTGTCTGTGTATGAGGTATCTTCACTTATCAAAATTTAACCACCGATTTCTTCGGAAATGGTGCATTTCATTCATAAGTAATAGAACTTTTCGATGACGCTGAGGCATAATTGTGATTCTATGCCGTTAATGTGCCGAATTGTCTCATCCTTTAGCTCTTGAATTGTTGCTGGCATATCGATGTACACCTTTTCTTTCAAATAACCCCAAAAAAAGAAGTCCAACGGTGTCAAATCACATGATCTTGGCGGCCAATTGACATCGCCACCACGTGATATAACACGGCCATTGAATTTGACGCGAAAAAGAGCCATTGTTTCATTAGCTGTGGGGCAAGTGGCACCGTCCTGTTGGAACCACATATCGTACACATCCACATCATTCAATTCGGACCATAAAAAGTTCGATATCATCTCACAATAACGAAGACCATTCACAGTAACTGCCTTTCCGGCCTCATTTTGGAAAAAATACGGCCCGATGATGCCGCCAGCCCATAAAGCGCACCAAACAGTCACTCTTTGAGGGTGCATTGGTTTTTCCACAATCACTCGTGGATTATCTTTCTCCCAAATGCGGCAATTCTGCTTATTGACGAATCCACTGAGGTGAAAATGTGGTGAAATAAATAGACCGAAAAAATCACGAAGTGCACGAAATGCATTTTGATTTGAAGCCAGAATAAAATTAACGCTTTGCTCGATTGTGTATCTTTCCATGGTTCAAACTGAGTTAATCTGAAATTAAGAAATGTCAAATGAAATGCAGAAAAAACTTGACGTTTAGGTGTGGATCACATGCAACATCTGCCCTTGCAATTTAACCACCCTATACTTCATGAGATCTCCGATGAATATTTCAAGTTGTTGCCAATGGTATGACAATGGTATGACAATGAATATCCACTCCATTCTAAAGTGTAGGGTATACAAATGTTGAAGTTATTTCTCTAGACCAATGTTGCATACTTTTAGGTGACTACATTTTCTAGCCTACTTTTAAGCGGTGGAAGTTCTTCACAGTCAGTGGTGTCATCATTAGCGGACATACAATGTTCAATTCACTTCTACGAAATTTGTTCTATCATGGACTTGTTAACACAAACCTCACACATCAAAAAGTCCGAAGGGAAAAACCACACGGACCGATTTCATACAATGTAGATACAATCGGGATGCATTTGTTTGTTGTTTTCATTATTTTTTAAAAAATCGAGCCGTGAAAATTGGGCGAAATGGATGGCGATGAAATGTTAGTTTCTCCGACGGCTCAAAAACTGAGGCGGTCATTGGATGGGGACTGTACTACGAGTTCTTGAACCTTGGAATATCTACCAGACTTCCTGATGAATGCACTGTTTTCCAGGCAGAGAGAAATGCAATTAATATTGCTGCAAGACAGATTTTAAAATAGGACAGATAAGTTCAAACTCTATGTTGACAGTCGGAAGGTATCAAGGTATTCTTCTCAAGAACCATTAGATCACGATATACTAGGGAGTGATTCCACTCCTTAACCCAAATTCAGGCGCATCCTGCTCTGCTGGATTCCATGACATACACGAAGAGAAGACATATGATTATTACAATCATAATATGATTGCTGCTAAGTCAATTGAAGGCCATCATATTATAGATGAAAGTTATGGTTTGTGGGTAATCATAACATAGTTTTAATTAAACATGAAATGGTCATAATGATCATATTATGATTAGCTACAACCATAATACCATTACTTCAACCATAATCTCAATCATAATATGATGCTCATCGAATATAGGAAACAAATTAGCAGATGCAGAACACGTCGACGAGTTTGTAACGACAAAAATTGCAGGTCGGCTCGATCTCTTTGGACGATTATTGAGGAGACACCCACCAAGGGGCACCTTTCCCTCGCAAGAACACACTCACTGCATGATAGGTCACGAGTGTAAGCACGAGGCTTCCAGGGTTCAAGTAAATAGAGTATATTTTAAGGGACGTAAGATCCAGTGCTTCTTGTTGTCTCACTGATCCAACGGTGTCGTCGATCTCAATGAACGGTGTGGATATTGAGCAATCGGATGCACCTAATATTACAGACAATGTGATGTTCGTTGAACAAAACATGTATTTGATGTGTCGAAAGAAGCCTTCAAGTGTCTAGGCTTTATGAAACGGTGCACAGTGGAATATTTTCAGACAAGCTGCGGCAAAAATTAGAAGGAATATAGCTAGAACCTTGACACTTTGCACACATCCTCAAATTAGATTAATAACAATATTTTGTTTAAATCCGCCCACAACCAAGCCTACCTCCTATGTAAGTTAAAATGAAAAAACCTCATAAATATCTTAATTTAATATATATGCTAATACAAATAATTACCAGTGATTTCATTTGAGTACACAATTAAATGAAAATTGTCTGTGCCACGCCCAATGCTCAAAAAAATTTAGTTTTTAACAGTTTTCGAATTTTTTGATAAAAATTATTTTATTTTTTAATCGATGACAACGGTTATTATAACTTCATAAATAACTTAAGATTAATATCGGCCCAATATTTACATGCGCTCGCATGCCATAAAACCTTACATCCCTAAAGTATGCTTTAAATAAATTTTTCAAAATACATTAACAGAGAACAGCGAAGAAAGTATTGCTTAATTTTTGGCTTAGAAGGTTTTACCATTTCAGTAATTAAATCGATGTTGGCAGCTATAAGCAGAATATTCTTTTAAAAATTAATAAATAAGACAATAGTTTAGCAATATTTGTTAATGTCGAGGCATCGGTCGGCTTCGCGAATTAGTTTTATAATGTACAATAGTAACAATACTACATAAATTCAATCTACAGGTTAACCACTCTCTGAAAAGGAAATAGAAAACATAACTACACTTTTTTAAATGAAAAAGAACACATCAAGAGCTCCTATTTTCTACGAACTAAACGAAATTTCAATACGATACATGGTTTCCGAGTTACATCCCAATAAAATAACCTCTATTTTGATGAATTCTTGAAGTAGTTTAGCATTTACGAACTTTAAATAGATACACAGCTAAATTTAACCGCGATATCGGCAAAACCTTTTAGAATATGCCTAATGGGAATGTCGTTTGCAAAATTCAATCATTACAGCCGAGAGTTGGGTTCATGAACTTTTAGATTTTTTGCCGCTGATAATACACTGTGCTGCGTCTTGTCGGCTTGTATCTCTGCCGTGGACTCAAAAACATCTCATCAGATCTCGCTGCTGCTTCCTCTTCTTGACACAAACTCAGGCGCACGATATCATGCCCTGAGGACATGATATCATGGACATAGCAACTAGAATTCGCGGGATTTCCCGCGGGAACAATTGCATATTTTTCACTTCCCGTATCCCGGGAATTTTGTACGTGAGTCCCGCGGGAAACGCAACTGAAACGTTTTGCTACTTCTTCCCACATTTTCCCATCATATTTTCATATAACATTGCAAAATATAGCCAAATGCTGTCGATGAGTTTTAAACGGTTGAAACTGCATGATGGGTCGATGGGATGGTCTAAAAGCCGATTATTGATGCGATGGACAGCTTTCCCCCGTAACAAGAACACACTCCCCGCTTGAGTGGCCACGGCTGCACGAGGGTCGAGTAAAGAGAGTATAATTTGAAGAACTTAAGATCCAGTGTTCCATTTTGTCTCCCAAGCGATTCACTGATTCAATGGTGTCGTCAATTTCAATGGATGGTATAAATATTGAGCAATCTGACGCTCTGGAAGATCTTGGCATGATAATACAAGGTGATGTTCGTTGGACAAAACATGTCGAAAGAAGAAATCAAGTATCTAGGTTTTATAAAGTGCTGTAAGAAGTACTTCAGTCCCTCGAATCTTCTCACTATCTAAACCCCCTACACCAGGATTAGATAGAATATCCACGGGTGGTCAAGATCTTCGTTGGAGCTACTTGATTGCGTCCAGATGAAGACGATGCTATTGATAGCTGACGGTAGGATATATAATTCTATTGTCTGCCTTGATCACCGTCGAATGTGCGGAGTGTGTGCTCCAAGATCTACTTTGGAGCTACAGGATCGTGTCCAGGGAGAGCTATAGTATTAGTAGTTGACGGTAGGATATCTAATTCTATTAAGGCATTCGTCTCAAGAACCATTAGATGATATACTAGGGATTGATTCCACTCCTTAACCCAAATTCAGGCGCATCCTGCACTGCTGGATTCCAGGACATACACGAAGAGAAGACATATGATTATTACAATCATAATATGATTGCTGCTAAGTCCATTGAAGGGTATCACATTATAGCTGAAAATTATGGTTTGTGGGTAATCATAACATAGTTTTAGTTAAATATGAAATGGTCATAATGATCATTAGCTATAGCCTACTATGATTACATCAACCATAATCCAAATCATAATATGATGCTCTTCGAGTATGGGAAATAAATTAGCAGATGAATGTGGCAGGCTAGGCGGTAGTTGACGGTAGGATATCTAATTCTATTGTCTCCCTTGATCACTATCGTAATGTGGGATGTGTGTCGTTGTTCTGTCGCTACTTTCATGGTATTTGTTCTTCGGATATTCGTGCTCTTATACCGGCCGTGAAAACGTTCGTTAGAAATACGCGGAACTCTCACCCATTTGTAGTCGATTGACAGCCGATCGCATCACAAAGTACAGAAAGAATTCCTCATGTCGTATCGACTTCCTGCAGATGATATTCAAAGTTTCACAACAGAATACTACTCCCTCTTTTCTCCTTTCAATACCTCATCTTCCTTTCACCAACGCAATCCACTGCATTCATATGGGGCACTCCCTGATTGTTGGTTTAGTGAACTAAAATTGAATTTGTTTAGATGAAGAAGAGAAGGAATCAGTGCAGCACTTGCTATGTTCTTGCAAAGAACTGCAAGAGTATCGTCTCGCCTTCTTGGGTAGCAGGCTTTTCGAAGATCATGGCGACCTAGCAGATGCTCCTCTTAAATCCCTCGAATTGTTCCTTTTCGTGGAGAATTGTTTCTGGTTCAATAGAGACAATAATTAAAAACGTCGTGTGACGAAGCTAATTTCAATTACTCCTTCATTGTTCGTTTCGACGCACGTTCTTCCTCTCCTACCTTTTAACTTATTTTTTCCTCTATCTCTTTATTTACAGAAATCACACTGCACCAATTTAGTCGTCCTTGAATGAACTCTTCAGTTGAAATCTCAACGGGCGGGCGTCTCTTTCCTTTAAAATATTGCTCATAACCTTGAACTAGTATAGAATGTATGGTAGTTTCAACTAAACCGACTAATCTCTTCCTTAGTTATTAACTGAATTCAAAGTGGTCACGCCATAGGATATCGAGGTCATATTTCCTTTCCTTTACATGAATTTTTCATTGTAGGAATGACCCATTGTGTAAGTGACCACATGTCCATTAACTACCATAATAATCTGACAATTATAATGGCGCATATCTGCAGATTATGTCACCAATCACAAGCTTTGACCTCCACTTATCATACTTCCCTCCCTTCTGCTAGGAAATGTTGCTGCTTTCGAGAGTGAACAAAAAATGACTACCATTTTATTTTCGTCCTTCGTGGCGTCTTCAAGAAATCTATTGAAAAGAATATTTTGCTTATAGTTTTTGCACGCTCTCTCTCTCTCTCTCACTCTCTGGGTATCCTTTGCATCTTCGCTGTGAATGTTAACAAAGGAATAGATTTACAGTTGAGTGATTAAGTGGAGCAAGGAGTAGTCGTCAGTCGTTGAAATACTATCTTATTCTGTAGTTGTTGTTGTTGTTGCAAATGAATAACAACAAGAACAAGACCGAAAAGAAAACAATGTTATTGCGGTTTTTAAGTTTAACTACGATATCGTAACAAGCTTCGAGTAAATCTCGACGACTGGTTACGTTTTTGTTGCTGTTGTTTTTTCGTTTCGTTTCATCTTATCCAGCGCCCGTTCATCTCTAAAGTTGCCCGTCAATTGAATGGCTTGACTTTGTTGTTGAACGGTTGAGTGGTGATGGTGATGTTGATGGTGGCTACAGTTGAGAACGACGGCGATGACAACGTTCCTTGGTGCCTTTGTTCTTGGTATTGCTGCAATTGTGGCACTGGTGGCCATGGTGATGGTGCTGATGCTGATGAGGATGATTGTGGTCTGGCCTGGTGACTGGTGGTTGCTGCGTGTTGCTCGGTTGCCGGTTTTTCTTGCCACTTGTATTGTATTGTGTGCTCTGATGAAAAAGCACTTGTCAGAAGTGGACTAATGATGAGAAATTTATTTGGAAAACAAAACATTGACGCGAATGGTGAGCTGTGTGCACTGTGTGTAGCTGCAGCTATAGCTGTGGCTGCTCAACGTAGCCATTGTTGCATATTTTAAAGATTGCAATAAGGACGAAACAAATGGACCACGATATTTCTCAAAATGCACCACTGACTCCCAAAAGTATGCAATTGGTTGCTTAATGAATGGCGAACAACTGAGAGCATGCAATAAATGTTGCGGAATTCATTCAGACACTGGAGTCGAAAATCACCACCAGAGGGGTTTTCTTGCAAAAATAAAATCCTAGTATTTCGGTGGTATGATTTATGGGAAAACAAAATTAATACACTTCTCCTTTGAGGGAGAAACTAAGCAAGGGACTTGGAAAACATTGCGAAAGCTTCAAAATTTATTTTGAAGGTGATTAGACATAGATCACGTCGCACAGGGTATTATCAGCGGCAAAAACTCCCAATACTGATGCACCCCTATATCTCAATTTTTTACTTAATACTGCAGACAACATTTTAATCAAGCCTATTCTAAAGGATTTTGATAAAATATCATGTGAAATGTTGCTTTGGCTGCAATTAGAGTTTGCTAAGTTTGCTATTATTAGCTCCTCCTCCAGGATTGGATAGTATCTTCTTCATACCGTTTGTAACACCTTGAAATATCGACCTTGGACCCTATAAAGTATACATATTCTTGATCGTCATAAAATTCTAAGACGATCTAGCACTGTCCGTCCGTCCGTATATTGAAAGCATGCTAGCATCTAAATGAAAAGAGCTAGGATGTCCAAATTTTTCATAAATGCGTCTTATAGTCGTAAATCGGTTGGGTTTGAATCTGGTCCAAATCGGCCCAAAGAGAAAAATTGTTCCCTTACAAGGACTGAAAATACCCATAATAGCTATAATTATTTTAGAATATTTAAGCAAGATTTTTCAATATGTCTGCAAAGGGAGCAAAAAATGGTACCTATAAAACGACAACAGCTAGAAACATGAAATTCGGTGTGTACATTCCTCTAATTGGGTAGATACATAATATAAAAGTATTATTTCCAAATTCATACTTTTCGGGGTTAAAATGGCAAAATGGGATAAAAATTATGGAATTCGGTGTATACATTCCTCTGACTGCATAGACACTCTAAATAAAAAGATTTTTCCAAATTCGTACTTTTTACTTTTACGGCAAAAATTGGTTGAATCGTGAAGTTAGGTTATTTTGCACTATGTACGTGAGATAATGGATTTTCAAAATTTGTCGTTTTGGACTTCAAATAGAATGGACAACTGTTTAAAACTCAAAGTTTTTCCAATACAGTATCGCAGAATCTTTCATCACTTCATGGATATATTGCACCTTATCGGAAAACCATTTAATATGATTGGAAGGAGAAGTTCACGGCTGTGCGGCAAATTCCTTGTCCTCAAAATCTTTGAAAAATATTCCAATATCATGCCATACCCAAAACAATTCAAGCCTGCCTGCTAAATTTCAATAAATTGTTGAAATGAATTCTCAAATATCTAATGTCATCTCTGAAAGGAATCTTCTCATGAATGAATGAAAACTCTCAGTAACTTACTCTCAGGCACTACAGATGCGCCACATTTTCGTGATGCGTTTCGAATATAAATAGTCTCACTCTTGAAAGTATTTATTCTTCTACCCCCGATCATCATAAAATCTTTTAACAATAACCAAATGATTCGAATCTTTCGACTACGGCCTAACGTCAGAAAATCGTTCATAAAAATGCTGTACAAATGAGGAGCTAACATAGTACCCTGTGGAACTCCACATTTGACCTCTCCAAACTCAAAAGTACAATACTAAAAAAACGATTTAAGAAATAACTTCGAAACAATTTAATTATCTAATTGATTAAATTCCAAACCGAATTTATACAAAATACCGCCAAGAAAAACTTTCTGGACATCCAACGACACAACACCCGTACAACGACGCATTCTCAAACTAATAACAATGTCGTCCTGAAATTTCGGCAGGGCGTCAACTGTAGTATGAGCTTTTCTAAATCCAAATTGTAAATCTGGTATCTGGGAAGGCTAACATAAACATCTCTCATTGGACAAAAAGCGGGATTTATGAATTCAAAAAACGGAATTTTGTTGAAAAAACGGGGATAGTGAAAATAAAAAAGCTAAGACAATATATTTTTATTTATATTATATTTTTATATAAAATGACTGTGTTTAGAATATTTATGACCTACTAAGGTGCAAAAAAAATTCCAAATTCGTACTTTTAGATTTAAAATGGGAAAAGGAGGCGTATGGTAGCAATCTATCTGTAATCATGAACTTCAGGATCCCCCGATTGTGTGGACTGTTAGAATTGTAAACAGTTTAAATTGGTCGGGAGACATCAACTGATTCCCTAACAAGGACTGATAATAAATAAACAATATTTAGGATATTTAAGCACATCTTTTGAAGATTGCTACGTGTGGGAGTTTTCTTTAAAATTTATTAATATTTTTTCAATATTTCACCCATGACACAATTTATTTATTTAATTTGACTTCTAAGACAGTCGATAGCCTACAATCGGCAATACTGTGAATTTCTCTCCATGGGTATATGAGATTAGGCGGGGTCGCACTTAACAGCATTTTACTAGTGTTAATATTTCTTTCTTTATCAATTTTTCATAGTGTTGGATGCGATCTTCAAAATGTAAAGAAATTTACAGATAATTTGTATTTAATAATGTTATTTAAAGAAACTTACTATCAACTACAATTTCATGGGTCTATATTTTATTAATAATAGAAAAAGAGCTCCACATGTGCTTGTGACTATATTCATTATGATTTCGTTTCATAAACTGTTTGATATTCTATGTCATGCCTTATTAAAATAGGTTTTAAGTTAATCAAGTGAACAACGCATTTAATAATCTTAAATGTTCCCTTTAAAACTAGAGTCAAAATTTAGAATAAGGGTAATTAAATCAATGTTTTATAAATTGTGGACATTTGTCAGTTACCAACAAATTTGTAAGTGACAATTTTTAATAGATAATGTACCAAAATTAATGTAAAACGAAAAAAGCGGGATTATGCGGGACACCAAAATAGGATAGGACAGTACCGCGAAAATCAGGATGGATGGTCACCTTAGGTATGGCATACGAATCAGTCCATCTTCCGATGAATTACTCGTTCGAAAAGTTTTCCCAAATTGGATAACATAGAAATTGGGCTGAATTTATCTATATTATCAGAATTTCCTTTTTTCCAATTTGGAACAATATTCGAAATATTCCAGGCAATTATTGAACAAAATTTTCAAATACTCGAATGCCTTTATAGGAAGTTTTCTGATAATAAAATTAGAAATATTGTTGAAACCGGAGGACCTCCACCGCTCTCTGAATATCTGATATATTCCAACATGGAGCCGAATCGGCATAAATATTGGAAAAATTAATAAATTTCTCTTTAAGATCGTCATCCTCACCATTCACAATAAGTGTCCTCGGTGGCATGCTCTTCCTATGACTAATGATACGATAAACATTCTACATAGTTGCTAATATCTATTTAAAACAAGTAAAAAGGCATTAAGTTCGTCGGGGCCGAATTCTGTAAACCCTCCACCAGGGAGTGCATTCCACAGTATTACCGACATATTAGTGGCTGTCAACGTCACATAGAAGTGCACTATCGTATTAGGAAAATTGTGGTGCTTCATTAGTATAATAATAATAGTCTTCTACTATATATAAACATAAAACTTCAAGTGTATTCGAAAAGTGAACATTAGGCAGCAATTTTCTAAGAATGTGGCCCAAATATTATGAGATAGAAGCAATTTCCCTCAAGACCGATTTTCTCCCTTTGCAATTTCATGATTTAACCACAGCCGTTAGCTTTGTATCACTTTCACTCATTTTTAGAGAAATTATTTTCCACATCTACGCAATCAGACGAGAGCAAATACTGCATATCATGATTCTAGCAGCTTGATGGGTGTCAAATTTAATTTATTTGAGTTGTTGAAGTTGCGAATATTGAAAGAGTTCTTTATTTTTCGCGTTTACACAGTCAAAAAAATGTACACATCGAATTTCATAATTATAGCTGCAGCCGTTTGGTTGGTATCTTTTCTATCCAGATTATCTCCATATTCCGCCTAAAGGTATAAATTTCAGCAATAATCTCTTTATTTCGCATCATCACAGTCATACATAAATGCATACAGAGAATTTCATGATTTAAACTTGGTTGGTACCATTCTTATGTCTCTTTTGCTACTGTATCCATTAAAAGTACAAATTATGAAAAATTCCTCTATTTTACCTTTTATGCCCATTAAAATAATACGCAATAGTTTTAAGAATTCCATTATAACGTTTTTATACCCTCCACCTCCAGGATGGGGGTATACTAACTTTGTCATTCCGCTTGAAACACAATGAAATATCGACCTGAGACCCTATAAAGTATATATATTCTTGATCGTCATAAAATTCTAAGACGATCTAGCCATGTCCGTCCGTCTGTCCGTCTGTTGAAAGCACGCTAGCATCTAAACGAAAGGAGCTAGAACGTTCAAATTTTCCATAAATGCGTCTTATAGTCGTAGATCGGTTGGGATTGAAATGGGGCGAAATCGGCCCAAATGGAAAAATTTTTCCCTCACAAGGACTAAAAATACCCATAATAATCCCTAATATTTTAGCGTATTTAAGCATGTTTTTTGAATATGTCTGTTTCTATTTGGTATGCGCATTCCCCTTATAGCAAAAACGTGCACCATAAAGAGATTATTATTTGTAGGGGGTGAAATGGGGCAAAAAAGGGATAAAAATGGTACATATTAAACGACAACAACTAAAAACACGAAATTCGGTATGTACATTCTTCTAATTGAGTAGATACATAATATAAAAGTATTTTTTCCAAAAATGGTACCAACCAAACGGCTGTACCTAGAATAATGAAATTCGGTGTATACATTCCTCTGATTGCATATATAAGTAAAATACACCGATTTTTCAAAATTCGTACTTTTTGGGGTTAAAATGAAAAAAGGGGATAAAAATAGTACCCATCCAATGACCGCAGCTAGAGTCATGAAATTCGGAGTATACATTCCTCTGAGTGTGTAGACACGGAACATAACCTGATTTTTCGAAATTCGTACTTTTTGGGGTTAAAAGGAAAAAGGGGATAAAAATAGTACCAATCTAATGACCGCAGCTAGAGTCATGAAATTCGGAGTATACATTCCTCTGACTGCATAGACACGCAAAATAAAAAGTTTTTTTTCCAAATTCGTACTTTTTCTTTTACGGCAAAAATTGGTTGAATCATGAAGTGAGGTTATTTTGCACTATGTACGTCTGATAATGGATTTTCAAAATTCGTACTTTTGGAATTAAAATAGAATGGAAATACAACCAACTGTAGCACCCACTATCTACCAATATTTATGGGTTTGAAAATATTTTTAAAAATATATATAAGAATATTTATTTTTTTGAATTGACGTATTGGTAGCATTACCTTATAAGCGTGGTTTGAAATAATTAAAATATTATATTTATTTATAAAATTAACTTTTCAATATTTGTAATTGTTTTGGTTTGGTTATATTAAAAAATATATATTTTCCTGTAATATTACTGCACTTCAACGAAAACCGACAACCTCTGTGGAATGCAATCCATGGTGGAGGGTAGATAAATTTCGGCCCGGCCGAACTTAACGCCGTTTTTACTTGTTTTTTTTTTTCAACTTGTCATATAATTATAAAAAAGTCTCAATAAACTTCAACTTCAACTTGTACCTTAAGATCAGCAACAAAATATTTCATTAGTAAATTTATTATAACCCTAAAAGTATGCTTTGCAAAATAGACTTGCTTCAATAAGTCGATAGGTTTAAGGGAATGATTTGCCAGGATACTTGAAATGATTTATTAATTAACAAATAACTGTAACCTATCATCTTCCAATTTTTTATGTAACCCTTGAGCTGTTATATTAAGCCTTATTTATTTATTAAGTTATAAAAGCTGTGTACCATCGTTTAAAAGATACAAGTGGTTTTATGTGAGATTTCGAAATCTTAAAAACTAAAAATTATGGGCGTTGGGCATGGCGCTGGGAATTTTCATTTAATTGTGGCCTCAACTGAAATCACTGGTAATGATTTGCATTAACATATATATTAAAATATGAAATATATGAAGATTTTTGAATTTAATGTTACATGGGAGGTAGGTGGGGATGTGAGCGTATTAAAACAAAAACTTTCTTTGGGTATAATTTGGCCATATAATTGCCAATTTGCCGCAGCTTGTATATTCCATAGATGATTTTATTATTTTGGTGATTTTTTATATGCCAAATTTCTCTGTCTTAAATATATTGTAGTAAGTGGATATCAATGGATACATTCCTCGCAAAAAAAACATTACAACCGACTGACAATTTCGGCATTTAAAATTTATATTTTTAAATCCACAGATGCCAACAATTGTCCAATATGGTAAAACGACTAATTTGAATAATTTAATCTGACTTGAAAAACATAATAATAATAATAGGAGCCATTATAAATATATACACAGACAATTAAAATATATACGTATTTTTCTAAAGCGAATTCTTTTCAAGTTCATTCAAAAGGTTTCTTTAAAATTGCCATGAAAACACACGCTAGGTCGCGTCGCATATGTCTGTCTAATACATATTCATGTCCTTTGTGCGAGTTCTTCTGACAAGAAAAATTTACCTTGAACGCTCAAATAATAAATACCTTCGTATCCCAGGGTTTCGTCTATGTCGTGTTTATCATTATTAATCTCACATTTCTCAGAACACCAAATGAGCTTATGTCTCAAGAGTTATTGCATTCGAGAGCAAAATTCCCAGAAGGTCTGGGAATTCGCACCTCTCGACGAGCACTTTTCTTTTGTTGAACACAAAAAAAAAAAAAAACAGAAAAATATGTTGTTGTTTTTTAAAGAAGTGCATACTTTTAGGCAAAATCTTATAATAGCCACTGTAATGGTATTGATTGACTAAAGAAATTCTTGGCTACTGGATATTCACAAACAGCAGTTAGATGTTTGTCAGTTTCCAAATAGTATCACATAAAGTTTCATACTTTTAGGTGTGGAAATTTTACAATTGCATACATCTGAGAAGACCATACAATGAATATTTCATCTGTCTAGCGACACATGAAAAAGGTCAGACATGGAGGACAGCCATCTACATTTCTATACGCAACAATGACATTCTATTAGGATAGTATGTATGTAATTGTTTGTTCTATTTTTAGCAAAAATTCTATGAAAGTCTGGAAATTCGTACTTTATTTTCATTTCATAAATCTAATAAAAAATTATAATTCAAAGAAGTATTTACATTCAGGTGAAAATAATGCAGTTTTTTCGATATTAATTCAGGCGAAATATTTAATTATATTTTATTAGATGGAATTGTGTATATTTTGTTAAATACAATTTTCAACGTAATCTATCATGTAAATGAAAGAGCGTTGATTCGCAGAACATAAATTATGTCGTGAATTTATTAATATTATTACATTAATATTGCATACTTTTAAGGGAATACGTGTTCTAGTGCATACTTTCAGGTGAACTAAGTCACATCTACCTCTTGTTTAAAGCTGCATAGTGTTCGGCGAATATTTACAATATTGACTTCATATTGCATACCTTTAGGGGAATATTTGCTTTAGAGCATACTTTCACTGGAACTATTGTTGATCTAGCTATTGCTTTGCGATGCATGCTTTTGAGATCATATTAATATTTGTGTCTTCATCCGAAATGTTTAATTACATTTTTTAGACAGAATTGTGTATGTTTTGTTAAATTCTTTTTTCAACTTAATCTACCAATTATCCTTGAATTTTAATAAAAGGATTTGGTTCGAAAAATATTATGATGTATTTTTAGTGTTTGCATAATGCACAGTTTTAGGAGAATATTTGTTTTAGTGCATACGTTTAGGAGAACTATTGCCGATCTATCTTTTTTCCATCTGAACCGCTAAGGCGATGTTCCCCGTAAAGTGCAGTGTATTGAATTGGCGGGAGTATGATAAGGAATTGGCTGGAGGAAGAAGGTGAAGTATGTGTTTGCTGGAAAGATATCTGCCGGATGTTGAGTCCACATACGGATAGTACGACCGAAGATCGAATTCAATCTGCAATGTGTAGTGTGGCCGTCTTTCCAATGGGTGAGATTTTCTGGAAAGCTGCGTATCTTCAACGAACGTTCTCACGGGCGGTATTAGATCACTAATGTCCAAAGAAAAAACACCTTGAAAGTATCAATGAAATAACGATACACATCCTACATTTCGATGGTGGTCAATTGGATATCCTACCGTCACCTATCAACACCATCGCCCTGCTCTGGACACGGTCAAGCAGCACCAGAGAACATTCTGGAGCACCCGAGCATATATGGCATTCATCTGGCCGTCTTTGGTCTGATGTAGGTAATATTGTCATTGAGAAGATCCGAGGGAATGAAGTACTCCTTACACCGCTTTAGAAAGCCTAGACAATTGAATGCTTCTTTCGACACATCGAATACATGTTTTGTCCAACGAACATCACATTGTATAGGGTCCGCCAACTAACGTTTTTTTTTCAACTATTCAACCGTTGAACTATTATTTGTGGGGTGCCCGAGGCAGCCATTTGAATGAAATTTTCCATTATTAACCGGAAGGATTGTACTTTCAAATAAAAAAAGAAATTTGAGAAAATATTCAGTAGTTTTTTATATAGCATTTTCAAAAAAAAGTTATTTGGCGGCCCTATATATTCATGTCGAGAACATCAAAATTATCCGACAGCTTAATATATACACCGTTCACAGAAATCGACATCACCGTTGGATCAGTGAATCGCTTTAGAGATAGAAAGAAGCATTGGGTCTTACGTGCATTAAAATCCACTCTATTCACTCGACCCCATTCAGAAATCCTGTCTAAGTAACTCATCTATCAATTGCCTTTTGTCCTCAATTTCTTGAAGACTTGGTCTATGATAGAATAAGTGTGAATGACAGAGGGTACTCTAATCCGCGAATGAGTAGGTTGGCTTCGAGTTCGGTTCTGGAGGTTGTGGATGAAAATAAGAAAAAGGCAGAGGAGTCCTGTGGTTCTCCTGCGGTTAACCTATGCTCATCGGATGATAACCCAATAACACGTATAGTGTGACCTCTGAGGAAGCTCAATATAAATCGAGAGAAGTCACTACCACCAGCAAAAGACATGAGCTTTGATATGAGTGGAATATTTTCACACAAGCTGCGGCAAAAATTAAAAGGAATAGAGCTAGGACCTGGAAATTTTGCACACATCCCTTATATCTTCAAATTAGATCAAGAATAATTTGTTGTTTAAATCCGCCCACAACCATGCCTACCTCACATGTAAGTTAAAATGAAAAACGTCATAAGTTTCTTATTTTAATATATATGTTAATACAAATCATTACCAGTGATTTCATTTGAGTCCACAATTAAATGAAAATTGTCAGTGCCACGTCCAAACAAATTTTAGTTTTTTTATGATTTTCGAAATTTTTGGTGAAAATTATTTTATTTTTTAATAGATGACAAACAGCTAATACAACCTTAGGAATAACTTTAGATTAATATTGACACATGCGCTCACATGCCATAAAACAATGCATCCCTAAGGTATGCTTTAAATAAATTTTCCAAAGTACACTAACACAGAACAACGAAGAAAGTATTGCTTCATTTTTGGCTTAGAAGGTTTTACCATTTCAGTAATTAAATCGATGTTTACAGCTATAAGAAGAATATTATTTTTAAAATGAATAAATAAGACCATAGTTTAACGATATTTTTAAATGCCGAGACATCGCTCGGCTTCAGGTAAACCACTTTCTGAAAAGGAAAGCAAAAACGCAATTACACTTTTTTAAACGCGAAAGAACACCTCAAGAGCTCCTATTTTCTACGAACTAAATGATATTTCAATACGATACATGGTTTCCGAGATACATCCTAATAAAATAACCTGTATTATGATGAAATTTTAGCATTTATGACCTTTAAATGCATCCACAGCTAAATTTAGCCTCGATATTGGCCAACTCTTTTAGAATATTCTTAATAGTAATTTTCGTTGCATAATTTAATCAGTAAAGTCGAGATTTGGGCTCATGGGCCATTTAAAATATTAAATTAGAATCGGTAATAAAAAAGTACTGATTATTTTTGCAAATTTCTGGTTTTATTGGAAAGGTTGAACTTTGTTATTTAATAATGGAACACAATATCATTCATATGACTACCAAGACTGGCTCGACAGTACTTCATACGATCAACCCAATTTTTCAGTACATTTGTGATTGTTCCGGCTCGAATCTCTCCAATGGAAACTTCGATTTTATGTTTCAACATTTATTCTTAATGAGTCCCCACCGAAAATAATCCAAAGGTCTCAAATCACTCCTCCGATACGTACAATTGACATCACAATTTCGGCTGATTATTCGATTTTCAAAAAGAGTAAGTAAAATATCGATGGTTGCGTTGGCTGTGTGACATGTGACCCCGTCTTGTTGAAACAAAATGTATGGACGACATTTAAATTCTCTGTTCTCATTCTCTTGAATTTTTGGAAACAAATATTCGTTGAGCATGGGACGGCAACGACGGTTCCTTGCTTATTTTCGAAGAAAAATGGCCCAATGATGCCGCCAGCCCAAAATACACACCGAACAGTGACTCGTTGTGGATGCATTGGCTTCTCAATAGTCACGTGTGGTTTCTATGAACCCCATACGTCGCAATTTAGCTTATTGACATAGCCACCGAGATGAAAACGAGCTTCATCTGGAAAAACGATTTGTCGGCAAACTTCTCATTTCCTGCCAAACAATCTTTAGCCCATAGGGCGAGGCGAAAAAGCATCGTACGGTCATACGAGTTGGACCAATTGAACTTTGCAAGCCTTCATAACGAAGTCTTTATGCAAAATTATTATCAAAGAAGTGCGAAACAATGTTCAGTTCCTGAGAACGGTGACGTGTTGATGTTGATGGTGTTCATGGACATTCTCAGCCACAGCAGAAAATGTTTGCGATGGAACGCACTGGACGTGAACGAACACGTGTTGATTTGTCCAATAACGATCCATTTTCATGAACTCGCTCCACAATTTGACGCACAAACTGAACTGAGGGCCGATTTCATCTCGAAATTTTTCCACGTACAATTCTCACAGTTTGCGTTAAAGACTCACTATTTTGAAAGTAAGTTTTGAATATTTCCCAATTTTGTTTGAGAGTATAGAGTCCCATTTTGTAAATGTCAAATATAAACCTGAAAATAAAAATTAATGTTTTTCTACCTTTCAAAGTCCAAGTAATCAGTAGTTCAAGTTTTAAATGGCCCAGTGCAAACATTTTCAAATATCTCATCAACTTCCTTTTATGAATTAATGAACATTTTGGATAACGGATAAAAATGGGATGACATACTTCAGATGGCCTTTTATAAAATCGCAAGACTTTTGCTTAGTTACGATGTTAATTAACCTACTGGAAATGCAAACACTTCTCTTATCCATTCCCTTTGAGTAATTCTTGAACCCTTTTCGAACAACGAAATCAGTTGAATATTTTCAGTCGACCTCTAACAAACTCACTACATTCCGGAACTCTTCCTAGAGATCCCATAATTAAATTGAATCTTTCAGCAAAATTTTCCTTTCTGGGAACACAAATATTTTCCAATATTTCATCCAATTCAATTCCGGAATTCCCAAACGTTTACCATATCTGGGCAAAAAAAAATCAATTGCATACTTTTAGCTGGCCTTTAATAAACCCACTACATTGTTGCATACTTCCGAGGGCTTTAGGCAATTTCTTTCAAACCCAAGCATCCTCGCCGTATGTTAAATCAATGTTTATCTTCCCAAAAAAAAACCGAACACATAAAGGGTCATCTGCCACAAAAAAAAAGAAATTCTCATAAATTCCTGGTAGCTGCCTTCATTAAATGAAACTGTTTCCCCGGAAGAACGCACAGAATTTGTCCTGGCCGAACGCAAAAAACTTCGGTTACCACTCACACCTGTCAAAACAAACATTCACGTACAATCTTTTTGCAGCAAATAGCCAGTAAAACAATAAGCGATGCATAGCCTCGAGAAGAGTGGTGACTGGAGCGGAAAGGGGGGAAAGGTGGCCTGTCATAAAAAGCGAGAGGTTGGTTGCAGCAACATAATAACAGTATCTATTGTGTCGTAAAATGGAAAATGCTAGAAGAGAATAGCTGGCTCAGAAACGTTCACTCAAACAAACAAAAACGATGATGACGACGACGGCTAAAAGTATGCAACAATAAATAAACGTTTTCTTTCTTTTTGTTGCGTGCTTCTAGGCAAAATTGCGTTACTGCTCTCTGGTGTGGTGGTGGTGGGAGGAGGTGGTAGGTTTATGAATAGGATGTGTCAGTAACTGAAATAGACTGCGTATGTGTGTGGGAGCGGGGGTACACTATTTCGCGCTCCCCACCAGTGAACAGGATGCTAATGTTTTTGGGTTTCATTCAGCTGAACTTTTTCCCCGTTGTTCTCGTGATATCACGTCGCGTTTGGTATTTTCATTTTTAGCTTGAACTGCGAGACATTAGCGCGCATAGAGTTATGTTCCCAGCCTCCGTAGTTCCATTTTCGCGCTTCACTTGCTCTTCGTTTTTTTTAGGTGAAATATCATTTATGACTTCGAATCTGTTGCTGGTTTTTGGGAACATAACTCATACTTTCTGGCACCACAAACGAGGCCAGTATACAAACGGTGGGAGCTCGCGGAATATCGGAATGAATCTCAAACGAGTACATGAACCTTTCTGTTCGTTTCCTAGATGTTGAGATTCCTTAGGACTGTTTTGATTGTGTTATTGCATTTAGAAAATAAAGAAGTCAGCAGCAAGGTGTGGCTTCTCCAGCGCTTACCAACTCCATATAGAAGAAATGGCTCCAGATCTGCTTCCTACGATCGAGTTTGGAATGCACACCGACATTTTATAGAGACTACCAATTACTAGCGGAAAGCCTTTGGGTCCAGGGATTGAGTTGGGTGACTACGACCATTGTCGTGGATCAGATATGGTTCGAGCAGTAGAGCACTACGTGAAGCACAGTCAAGACACAACAAATATTATGCATGAGTGATTTGATATGGAGTCGATTCATCCACCAGTTTGGTGAGAGTAAAGTTGTTGACGTGAATGAGATGTGGCTCCAACAGGACAAAGCTTTACGAAACGCAGCCAACGCCACAATAGACATTCGGCATGAATGATTTGAGTGTATGGATTCGATCCATCCACCCATTTGGTGAGAATAAGGTCATTGAAGTGGATGAGATGCAGTTCCAGTAGGACAGTGCAACTAGAAACCCAGCCAAACCCACAATAGATATCCTGCATGAATGATTTGAGTGTATGAAGTTGATTCATCCGCCAGTTTGGTGAGAGTGAAGTCATTGCTCTAGATATCTCCAAGGCCTTTGATAGAGTATGGCGCGACATATGCACTTAAAAGCTCTTCGCTTTCGAAATTGTTTCTCTCGATGGTTGTAGATGGGTTCTCATCCGACGACCTGGTTTGATCACAGAAGTACCACAGGGCTATGTCCTTTCCCTTACCTTTTTCTTATTTTCATCCACTACCCTTGGATCGATCCTCGAATCCAACCTACTCATTCATGTATTATAGTATTCTCTGTCTTTTTTGGTCTATGACCAAGCCTTAAAGAAATTGAAGACAAAAGGTGACTGATAGATGAATCATTTACCAGAATTTATAAACCATTTCTGGATGTGGTCGAAGTCGTTGCTCTAGATCTCGCCTCGTCAAGGCCTTTGATAGAGTCTGGCAAGGCATACTCATTTCAAAGCTATTCGCTTTTGGTGTTGGTAGAGATTTCTCTCGATACAGAGCTTCCTTCCATGCTGTTGTAGTAGGGTTCACATGCGACGAGCATAGGATGACCGTAGGAGTATGACGACGATCTGTCCTTTCCCCTGCCGTTTTCTTACTTTCTTCGACAACCTCTTGGATAGGACTTCGGACTTCCTCTTTCATTCATACTCATTCGACCATAGACCAAGTTTTCAAGGGATTTCGCACGAAGATGATTGTTGGATGTGTCACTCATTCAGGATTTATTAGTCATTCCCGAATGGGGTCAAGGTCGTTGCTCTGGATATCTTCAAAGCCTTCGACAGAGTCTGACACGGATTACTCATATCAAAGCTCGAAGCTTTTGGTGTTGGTAGTGAATCTCGATTTATATCGAGCTTTCTCAGAGATCGCACTGTGTATGTTGTTATGGATGGGTTCTCATCCGTCGAGTATACGTTAACCGCAGGAGTACCACAGGGATCTGTCCTTTCCCACTCCCATTTTCTTATTTTCATCGGCAACTTCTTGGGTAGAACTTCGAAATCAATCTCTCATTCGCGGGTGATAGTAATCTTCATACTAATTTGATCATAGACCAAGTCTTTAAAAAATTGAGGGCAAAGGCGATTGATTAGTCACTTAGGATTTACTGGAACATTTCCGAATGGGGTCGAAGTCGTTGTTCTAAAGGGTGATTTTTTAAGAGCTTGATAACTTTTTAAAAAAAAAAAACGCATAAAATTTGCAAAATCTCATCGGTTCTTTATTTGAAACGTTAGATTGGTCCATGACATTTACTTTTTGAAGATAATTTCATTTAAATGTTGACCGCGGCTGCGTCTTAGGTGGTCCATCCGCTTAGTCCAATTTTGGCATTTCCACGTTTTTGAGTAACAGAGACCCAATTGGTGCGAACGGCGACGAATCGAAAATTGGTGGTCATCATTAACACTGGCCGATACAGCTGCGATATTTTCTTCAGTTCGCACTCTACGTAAGCGTGTTGGTGGTTTAATGTCCAACAATGTAAATTTGGTGCGAAATTTAGTCACAATAGCCCGAATAGCCGCTTCAGTGGGTCGATTAAACTGACCATAAAATGGAAGCGCGCAATGAACTTTCTTAACAGAGCACGCATTTTGATAATAAAATTCAATAATTTGCAAGCGTTGTTCGTTTGTAAGACGATTCATGATGAAATGTCAAAGCATACTGAGCATCTTTCTCTTTGACACCATGTCTGAAATCCCACGTGATCTGTCAAATACTAATGCATGAAAATCCTAACCTCAAAAAAATCACTCTTTAGATATCCCCAATACATTTAATAGAGTCTGACACGGCGCACCCATATCAAAGCTCATCGCATTTAATGCTGGTAGTAACTTCTCTCGATTTATATCGAGCTTCCTCCGATTCGACGAAAATTGGATGACCGCAGGGGTATGAAGAGGCTTTCACCTGCCGTTTTCTTATTTTCAACGACGACCTCTTTGATCGAAGTTCTAATCCAATCTATTCATTCTCGGATGATTCATACTCATTCTATCATAGATCAAGTCTTTCAAAAATTGAGGACAAAAGACGATTTATAGATGAATCATTTAGCCAGGATTTACCGGCCGACTAGTCGATTTCAATCGATTCATTGATCCAACGGTGCCGTCTATTTCAATTCACGGACGCTCTTGATGTTCTTGGCATGAAGATACAATATGATGTTCGTTGTACAAAGCTAGTATTTGATGTACCAAAAGAAGTAATCAAGTGTCTAGGCTTTTTGAAGCGGTGTAAAAAGAACGTCAGTCCATTTGATCTTTACAATGTATAGACAACCTACATCAGACCTAAGATGGACTACAACTCCCATACACGGTCAGGTGTTCCAAGATCATCCTTGGAGCTACTTGACCGCGTTCTTGTATATCCAATTCTACTGTCTCTCTTGATCACCGTCGCAATATGGAATGTGTAGATTTTATGGTGTTTGTTCTTCACGAATATGATCTCATTTCAGATGTGAGGAATTTTTCTAGAGATATACTTTCAAGGAACTATCACCCTTTTGTTGTTGATTGGAAAGCTGGCCACACTGTACATTATAGATTACATTCGTTTTTGCTCATGAAATTCAAATGTCTGGCATAAAAATCTATATCAACAAACGCTACTCTCTATTCCCTCCATATAACTCCTTATCTTCCAACTCAATGTATTGCATTTGTAGGGGACAGCCCCTGAGTGTTGGTTCAGTGAAAAAAGGTGACGTGAATTGGCAACAAAGGTCGGTTTGGTCCCTATAGACTTTTTTCTGTGATCTTTTCCAGCAAACCGCACTCGGCCGATGAGCTCAAAATCAATACGATATCGTTCAAATTCAGCGTGATGTATGCGGTAGATTCCTCTAGGAACCGCGCCAATCTTGCGAAGTCGCAACGAATTTTGTACGGACGACTGTTGTTGCTAAATTTATTCAGAATATATATTTTTAGCTGATCATTTATTGGCCGTTTCTTCTTTTAAAAATGTATTGTTCCTTTTTCCCAACTTATCATACCTATGATGACTCTTACTAACAATCATTTTGGAATTTTGCATACAACAACAAATCTCCTAACAATTCTTTTATTTGTTTAGATTGTTTTGATTCTACGACTCATCCCATTTCTGGCCCTTTCCAGAGCGCCCAAATGTATGCTGTACGTTTTGGTGTTTTTTACTATTGTTGCCTGCATATTGTGATCTATTTTTTAATCCGGTCAAAGCTATTAAAATCCTTTATTTTCCACATAAACTCATTCAATTGTTGTACTCGTTCGTGTCAGCCATGAGTTTGTTTTTGTTTTGTCTTTGTGGAGGCGGGGGGTTATTTAACAATTTTTGTTTTTCGTTTACTTTTTGTCGCAATTTTCCCCGTTTTTTTTGCGAATTTATTTCCATGAATCATGTTGAGGAAATTATTGTTCTACTTTTTACAAAAAAAAAACAAATCTATTCACAGTAATCTCTTTGGCTAAGGTCGCACATTTGGTGCGATGCGATACATAAATTGTTTGCATTTGAAACATTTTTTATGGCCATTGTTTGGCTGAAATTGAAATATTTGCTAAACAAAACAGCGAACATGTTAAGAGCAATAAATATGTGAGGGCAACAGCAAATGTTAATTGCATTAGAATATTTACAAATTAGGAAACAAACAATTCCTATTTAACAAAAATGTTTTGAACAAAAAAATATTTGATAAAAGTATGCTTTAAAATTAGAGAATATTTTGATTAGTCTCAAAATATTTTTAATTCCTTATAATTTGCAGGCACATTTATAAAAAATTGATTTGAACTAGGATATTGTCCTGGCTGATGACCACTTTGCATCTTTATTTTATAGAATGTAAATTTATTTATAAATGGCATGGTGACATTTATTACTTGGCTTGTAGTCAGAATATAAGACGTTCCTATTCGGAACATAGGGCGGAGACTATGAAACTCCATCTACTACAGTCTGTACGAGTAGTCTTTATGCGGGTCGATATGCCACATGTTTGTATTGACCTCCTTCTACGACGAATACATTATTGGTTCCATTCAACTACCACTCTAGCCAGATCATAATCTTCCTTACGACGAGTGTGGCCATTTTCTCTTCATTATTTTGCCTTGAAGTGTGATTTAAAAATATATTCCTAACTTAGTTGCCAAACCAAACCGCTGAAGTTCGCAAAAAATCCCTGAATGTATGCTTTAAAATGATAAGAAAATTCGAAGAGCCACAAAGTATGCTTTGCAAAAATATTATATATTATATAAGTTTAGGCCGTACGTGCCAGCAAATGATAATAAAGTGTTCGCCATTCCTAGAATATATTTGAAAAATTAAAACAAAACCTTGTCAATCTTCAGTGAAAACCTGAGATTAACCTTAAAAAGTATGCTGTACAACACACCGTTGAAGATAAAAATAGCTTTTATGAAATTTCAGCAACAAACCAATTTTCTTCGTAAAGCCCTAAAGTATGCTCTTAATTTACAAATAAGTCCAAAACGTTTATCTAAAACAAAACATACTTGCTTGCGGTGGTATTCTTCGTAACGGTCTATTTCTGGACAGAAAACCTATTTCGTAAATGTGTGTCAAGTCTGCTTTAAAAATTATGAAACAACGTTTCAAATTATCTTTTTTCTATGTTCACCCAAGTTAATCACTAAAAGTATGCTCTTAAAATCGTTTTTAATCTTGTCATTTTCCTCGTCCTGCTGGCTGCTCTTATCTTCCTTTTTCCCGTGGCCGCCTAATGATTGATTAGCGCATTCAACCATTAAATACACTTAAGCTGCCAGCGAGCGTGCTGTTTGCGGTGGTTGGTCCCTTTTGGACTACTCTAAATTGAATTTTATGAAATATTTTTAAGTATTTGTGAATTCTTTTTATGACAGACGAATTGGCCTGATGATGATCCTAGGGAAGAAGCTGAAATGCTTAAGGAACATTTACGAAGAAATGACACTTAAAAATACAGTATATTAAATTTGTTGGGCATGAAGGAGCCCAAAGGTTTATTTGAACATTTTAAAGGACATAATTTCTAACCAACATTCCTTTAGCAGCTGTGGTAAATGTATGGTGGTTGGTGATAATTTAAAAAGTAAACATAGTGAATTTAGTTCTTTAGATAAAGTTAAAGATAAACTTAGTAATATGATTTATATAATACCAAGTAAATACCACTAGTGTCCAGTTTTTGATTTTACATGTGTGATTACTGATATGATGTGATGTGTGAGCAACGTGAGAAAAATTAAATGTATATAACACAAAACTTGCAAATGTTCACCATCTATGTGGGCTAAATATTCCAATTTTCCATGAGGACATCTATTGGCCATATGGGGCATTGCACGACAAATCGGACAGATCAGAAAAAAAATATTTTTGAATTCATCCTTTTTTTACATTTTGTAGTATCCACTAAAAAACACCTCCTGGCATACTTTGATTTTTTTCTGATTACTCGTTAAAATGATATACAGTGGCTCACACCTTATTCCGTGCAGTATATATTTTAATATTCAAACCATCATAACAAGAAAACTAAGTGAAATAACGAAAAAGTACAAACGTGGAATTTTAGACAATAATGTTTAATTTAACATATTGTTTTTATTTATTATAAAAATAATGGTTAAGCTGCTAAAATCAAAGAAAACTTAAAATTACGTAAAATTCAATGTGACAGCTTATTTCGTGCACGGCATTTCAGACTTTTACTGCTTAAGAGGTAATAAACAAATGAATTATATTAGTATTTGGTATGACCGCCTTTTTGGTCCTCAACAGCTTTAAGTCTTTTTGGCATAGAATCCACTAACTTTTGGGTGGTTTCTGGACCAATTTTCTCCCACTCCTCCAGAAGCGCCTTCTTTAGTCCCTCTTTACTTGATATATGGTGGTTTCTAATATTCTGCTCCAGCAATGCCCACAAATTTTCGATAACATTCATGTCTGGCGACTGTGCTGGTGGTGACATAAGATGTGGACAGTTCCATATGAGCCACGACTGTACAATGCCCGATTTATGTTTCGGGTCATTGTCCTGATAAAATCGAAAATTATCCCGTACACCAAGATTTGTGGCACTCTGTATTAAATTTTCCTTCAGGATATTGAGATACATTTCCTTATTCATATTTCCCTCTATAAACACCAAGTTTCCGACCCCGGCTGCTGACATACAGGCCCAAACCATTACACTTCCTCCGCCGTGTTTCATAGTTGGTCTTAAGTTTTCATTATTTAGTTCTGTGTTTGGCTTACGCCATACATATGTCATGCCGTCGGAGCCGAAAATGTTGAATTTCGACTCGTCTGCGAAAATGACAGTATTCCAGTAACCTGGAGTCTTAGTAATATACTCTTTCGCGAAGTCAAGACGGCTCTTCTGATTTTTCTTGGAAATAAACGGTTTTTTACGGGCTACTCGACCATTGAAGTCATGGTTGTGGAGCACGCGGCGAATTGTTTGTGCACAGCATGACTTGCCCAGGTGGTTCTCAACCTCCACAGCCAGTTTTGGTGCGGATATCCTTGGATTTATCTTCACTTTGCGGACAATATAGCGCTCATCTGACTCGTTGAATATTTTATTTGGTGCCTTTCTACCTTTGTCATGTAAACGATTTTCATGGATAAAACGCTCAATGATGCCTTGAACTGTAGATGAACTCATATTCACCATGTGAGCTATTTGCCGCTGTGATTTTCCTTTTTTGAAGTGTGCAATCACCAGTTCACGCTGTTCGATAGTGGTGCGTCGTCCCATTTTTCTGAAAAACCGCGTGTTGACTCTAAGGTTCGCTAGATTGTATTCAAAACTAATGTAAATTACTTAGGAACACAAATAAAAAGAGAGTAAGAAGAAGTGCCGTTAGAAAAAAATAACTTTCGGCAACTGGGAGAGTGATATATACATGAAGAACCGATTGCACGGAATAAGCTGTCACATTGAATTTAGCACAATTTTATGTTTTCATTGTTTTTCGCAGCTTAACAAATAATTTTATAATAAATAACAACTGTATGTTAAATTAAACATTATTGTCTACAATTCTACGTTTATACTTTGTCGTTATTTCATTTAGATTTGATGTTATGATGGTTTGAATATTAAATCATGGACTGCACGGAATAAGGTGTGAACCACTGTAGCTTTTTTAAAAATCGTTAGATAGTAGTTCTTTTTTCAATCTTTTGCTCATAACTTCGTCAATAATGGTCCGAATTGGATATTCTTTTTTTAGTTTTTTTGTTTCTTGAAGTACTTTTCAGAAAAAATATTGAAAAAAATATTCACAATGTTTTTATATACAAATTTTTATTTTTTAAATGAAAACTTCATTTTTACTTGTTTGTACTCTTCGATTTTCTCGAATTTTTTTTTTATTTAAACATCTATTTATTCTGTAAATTTTGAGGCTTGGTTGAAAGTGGGCCTATAAAAATTAGTATGTTTTTTATTTTTTTTCGTGTTTCCAAATTTTCAAAAAATTTAAAAAATTAAAAAACATAGTAATTTGTATAGGCCCACTTTCAACCAAACCTCAAAATAAAAATAAAGTTTAAATTTATTTTTTGTTTTCCAAATTTTCAAAAAGTTGAAAAACATAGCAATTTGTATAGGCGCACTTTCAACCAAGTCTCAAAATTTACAGAATAAATAGATGTGTAAATAAAAAAAATTCGAGAAAATCGAAGTAAAAAATTAAGTTTTCATTTAAAAAATCAAAATTTGTATATAAAACATTGTGAATATTTTTTTCAAATGTGTTTTCTGAAAATTACTTCAAAAAAAACAAAAATACTAAGAAAAGAATATCCAATTCGTACCATTATTGATGAAGTTATAAGCAAAAGACTGAAAAAAGAACTACTATTTAACTATTTTTAAAAAAGCTATATCTTTTTAACGAGTAATCAGAAAACACTCAAAGTATGCCAGGGGGTGTTTCTAGTGGGTACTAAAAAATGTAAAAAAAATGGAGGAAATCAAAAATAATTTTTTTCTGATCTGTCCGATTTGTCGTGGAATTTGTATTTTCCCATATGCTCAGTCTTTATAGTTCTAGGTCTTTGTAATAAAGCGATGTCATCTCCATCTATCGGCTACTAATGACTTTATTTGCTTATTTAGGTATAACCTAAAATTATGCAAGTCTTTTCATTACAAAGTCTTCTCCTGAATGTATACCACGATATTTGTGGTCTTAATGTCAAAATATTCAGATTTGAGAAAATTGCAATTGTAAGTTTTTTTTATTGTTGAGTTGATATTGAAATTGGACAGCGTTAGATTTATAAAGGTGTTCTGGGATAAAATTGATATTGACTGTTTTAGAAATAAAGAAATTAAAATAATAATTCAAAACAAAAACGAGTAAAAACTGCGTCAAATTCGTAATATACCATTCACCATGGATGAATTCCAAAGACTGTCTATTTTCATAGAAGTACAGTAACATTACAGGAAACTTAATTTTTTTTAATATAGCTAAACCAAAATAAATACAAATATTATAAAAATAATTTTATAAATAAATATAAAATTGTAATTATTTAAAACCACGCTTATAAGACAAGGCTACCAGTATGTTCATATCGAAATAATACTTCACGTCAGTTCAAATAGTGTATATATGTGGCAGTAATCTTCAAAAAAGCTTAAAAAAAGTATTCACCGATTCCATGATTCTGATTTTACCCCTTAAAAGTACGACTTTCGATAGTCTCTTTATTTTACATGTCTACGCAATTCAGTGTATCTTTAGCCATTTAGTTGGTACCATTTTTATCCCTCTGTTTCCATTGTATCACCTGAAAGTACGAATTTGGTAAAACATTTTTATGTTTCCTGTTTAAGCCGTCAGTGGAATGTATACTCCGAATTTCATGATTTTAGCTGCGGCCATTTGGTTGGTACAATTTTTTTCCATTTTCTATATATTTTATATTTTCTATATTTTATGTTTCTACGCAATCTAAGCAATGTATACACCGAGTTTCATTATCTCTTCGTACCATTTGTATCCCTCTAGTGCCAATTAACCTCTTAAAAGTACTAATTTTAATACTTTTATATTATGTATCTACTCAATTAGAGTAGATAATAAACTTTATAATACTATTTGTGGATTTTTAGATTTTACTATATCTAGTCTTATGTTTAAAAATTGTTAAATAATATAATTAATTAAATATATTATTGTTATACTAATTTTAATATTGAAAAAGTAGTACTTTGCTGGTCTGTAAGGAGTTATTTCCATAGTCTTAATAAAAGAAATGAATGACAATTATAAATTATTCATGAATTAGATAAACAACATTTTAACACCACAATAATTAAAGCATTAACTTCGGAAATGAGTTCAGTCAATACTGTAGCCAGAACAGCTCCAACAATGTCGCCAGTACAGCCCCACTACTGTAGACAGTACCGAAACATAAAATTTTATTTTTTTTTTGGGTGCATAAGGCATACTCAATCATAAAATGAACATAAGAGCATTTTTATGGATATTTTTTCTTCACTAAAATTCCAATTTTCGTCAAAGTATATTTAATATTAGTAATCTTATTTTGAAAATATAAGACCGATCACAGCCGCTTATATATTCAAGTAAACGTGTTATCATTAATAACACTGTCCGACAGTCCATATTACATTTGAACCAAATGATATACATCTGAAACTATAGTTGAAATAGAGTTAATTGGCGTTTTTAGTTTTTCATTTTCTCATCGTGATGGCTCTTAAAAGGACTACAAATTTCCAAAGGATACAATTTTTCAAAAATTATTTGTAATGCTTATTCGCACCCTTTGACACCGGTATAAATGCCAAAACAAAGAAGAGAATATGTGCTAAAAATTTATTAAATTTCAATCTTCTATTTGTATTAGTTTAGTATTTAAAGGCCTTTTAAAGGCTTGTCTCTTAAAAAGCAAGCTATGAATAAACTAGAAAAACTAAGGGGTAAACTAGAAACAGATGTAAATGCTGAAGTAATTCAGATAGAAACATGATATTTGAGGTATTTTTAATTTGATTTGACACTATTCCTTAATTTGACACTAATGCCGTTATCATAGAAAAATAAAAATTGTATCCATTGGAACTTTGTAGTCCAATGAAGGGCAACAGGATGAGGAAATGAAAAACTAAAAACGTCAAGTAACTTCATTTTGCCAAAAGTTTCATACGTATATCAGCCGGTGCAAAGGTAACGACTGAGAAAAAAATATTTTTCTACTTTCGAAAAAATATTTTTATACCCTCCACCTCCAGGATGGGGGTATACTAACTTTGTCATTCCGTTTGTAACACCTTGAAATGTCGATCTGAGACCCTATAAAGTATATATATTCTTGATCGTCATAAAATTCTAAGACGATCTAGCCATGTCCGTCCGACCGTCCGTCTGTTGAACGTCTAGAACGTTCAAATATTCCCTAAATGCGTCTTATAGTCGTAGATCGGTTGGGATTGAAATGGGGCGAAATCGGCCCAAATGGAAACATTTTTCCCTCACAAGGACTAAAAATACCCATAATAACCCCTAATATTTTAGCGTATTTAAGCATGTTTTTTGAATATGTCTGTTTATATTTGCTTGATATTTGGTATGTGCATTCCCCTTATAGCAAAAACGTGCATCATAAAGTGATTATTATTTGTAGGGGGTGAAATGGGGCAAAAAAGGGATAAAAATGGTACATATTAAACGACAACAACTAGAAACACGAAATTCGGTGTGTACATTCCTCTAATTGAGTAGATACATAATATAAAAGTATTTTTTCCAAATTCGTACTTTTAAGGGGTAAAATAGGAATAGAGGGATAAAAATGGTACCAACCAAACGGCTGTACCTAGAATAATGAAATTTGGTGTATACATTACTCTGATTGCATAGATAAGTAAAATACACTGATTTTTCAAAATTCGTACTTTTTGGGGTTAAAATGAAAAAAGGGGATAAAAATAGTACCAATCTAATGACCACAGCTAGAGTCATGAAATTCGGAGTATACATTCCTCTGAGTGTGTAGACACGGAAAATAAACTGATTTTTCGAAATTCGTACTTTTTGGGGATAAAATGAAAAAGGGGATAAAAATAGTACCAATCAAATGACCGCAGCTAGAGTCAGGAAATTCGGAGTATACATTCCTCTGAGTGTGTAGACACGGAAAATAAACTGATTTTTCGAAATTCGTACTTTTCGGGGTTAAAATGAAAAAAGGGGATAAAAATAGTACCAATCAAATGACCGCAGCTACAGTCATGAAATTCGGAGTATACATTCCTCTGACTGCGTAGACACGGAAAATAGACGAAATTAGTACTTTCAAGGGATACAATGGTACAGAGGGATAAAAATAGTACCAACTAAACGACCACAGCTAGAATGATAAAATTCTAATTGCGTAGAAACGTCAAGGGGATAAAAATGGTACCAACCAAATGGGCGCAGCTGGAATCATGGAATTCGGTGTATACATTCCTCTGACTGCATAGACACGCAAAATAAAAAGTTTTTTCCCTTTACGGCAAAAATTAGTTGAATCATGAAGATAGGTTATTTTGCACTATGTACGTCTGATAATGGATTTTCAAAATTCGTACTTTTGGAATTCAAATAGAATGGAAATACAACCAACTGTAGCACCCACTATCTACCAATATTTATGGCTTTGAAAATATAAATATAAGAATATTTATTTTTTGAATTGACGTACCTTATAAGCGTGGTTTGAAATAATTAAAATATTATATTTATTTATAAAATTAACTTTTCAATATTTGTATTTGTTTTGGTTTGGCTATATTAAAAAAAAAAATATTTTCCTGTAATATTACTGCACTTCTACGAAAACCGACAACCTCATGGTGGAGGGTATATAAAGTTCGGCCCGGCCGAACATAACGCCGTTTTTACTTGTTTTTTACTGGCTTGAAAAACCCCATAAAAATAGAAAATAAATTGGAAACACGTATCTGAACTTTAGCAGATTAACAAGTCGAATCTAATTAAATGTTTCCCATATCTCTCGATTTATCTATCTAAAAATTATTTGCCCTAAAATTCAATTCAATTTAATAATAGTCCGTCAGTAATTAATTTTCCGATAGAAGTATATATCCTAAAAGTAAGCAAGAAGCCTACATTTTAATTAGCCTAAACAAAACTATATCTAATGATATGGTTCGATCGATTTATTCCAAATTTTATAACAGATAATGAAAATTAATATGAGCTTCATTTTAATACCAATTTCCCATTGAAGCGAATTAGCCCGATCCCCACTATACATTTTCAAATACTTCACGCCCAAAAGTATACCCTGTTTACAATAAATATATTAATTCAAGTTTTACAACATCAATTTCATAGATTTAATTGTGCTTTCAATCATCATGATTTCATTTAAAGTACAAATTTACACAGCGCAAAATATATACACGTCTTCTGTGCTATTTGTTTCGAAAAGTAATTTGACAACTTTGACAAAATGCCATGAAGCCTGCAAATATGTACATATTTATGCCACCACACATCTTGTAGTTCTCAAGAACAGAAGAATTGCACATCCTATAAGTGTGCTAGAGAAAAAGTTTTCCGAAAAAAAATAAAATAAACTTTTATAACAGCCAATAATATGACAAATAACCTCAACCAACTTCTCTCCGACTACCAACTCATCCTGAAAATTAAGTCAATTATATGTATGTGCCGCCTCCACATCCCTTGCTGCCTGTGCTTAGGAAACTTTAACGACTCGACACGCATTACATGTGAAATACGGTCATTTTTGTTGATTTGCTTTTGTTCCACCGAGCAAAGTTCTGAATGTTCTGTACGTAAACAAACGGACTAAGAGCACAAAAAAGAAATTGTGAATGGCTCTTATTAAAATCACTTTTTGAATTACGATTTTCGAGTCTCTGTAGACCGCAAACACACTCCCAAAGAGCAAATGTTGAAAAGTTAATAAATTTTGCGAAGCCTAAAAATACGGCAAAGAAATCATATCACTCCACCCACGCTGCCCCCTGAAAGTATGCTTAGGAGACAAAAACTTTTCATTGCTAGAATTTTGTTTTTGCCAACAACAACATTTTAACAATTGTTTGTAAAATTCCAAGAATATCTCGTTGTTGTCGTTGCTATATGAAAAACTCATAATTCATTAAGGTTGACAAGGACCTTCAAAACGAGAGTTGAGTAAAGTGATACCAGAGTTCTCAAGTACCACTACCGAGCTCATACATCTTTGGGTAAACATCTTTCAAACCTATTCAAGTGTTATTGTTGTTTATTTCCCCTGGAGTCCGTGACGCAGAGGATGACTGGATGGATGGCTGGCTGGATGGTGCGAGAAAGGAAGGATGGCTTTTTCTTTGTTTGGTCTCCCAAAAGTATGCTTCAAAAATATTTAACAACCTCAACATCCCAAACACATACTCCACCGAGTGGCAAAGGACATAATGAAATCAAGAAAAAGTAGACATAAACATGGCTAGAGCACTAGCATGATGCACTACGAACAGAATACAGATGGAGATGGAGGGAGCCCATAAAGTATTCGGAAAAGTAGAATAGAAAAACTCGAAAATAAGAACGAATAGCAGACGACAACCCAACAATGGAATGGCAGGAACACCATAAAGTGTGACAATTTTGGTTAAACTCAGGAATTTCTTTGGTCGTTGGTGTTTATGGTCGCTCATACAGGGTGATATGATAATTGTGGGTAGTCAACATGCAAGGACCTCACTGAATAATTTGAGTCAGACAAAATTTGTCTCACCATCTTCGTATAAGTTCTTAAAAGGAATTTGCCAATTCTGCTCTACCACCAACCGTAGAGCTGAGCGAAAGTAAAAGGAAGTGACAGCCAGCAGACCAATGTAAAGTACAGAATTTCAAATTTGGTTAACCTTAAACTGCCAGGCAGTCAACCATGGTAGGGAAGCAGGGAAGAGCCAAACCACAATTGAAATTTTTTAAATTTGTCTTTCACACACACACACACACCAATACACACAAACATTAACCAAACAAAAATATTATTCACTCACTTTTCTCGAATCCATTTGGTTGTTTTTGCAGGTTCCACCGCATCACATCAAAAGTTATCAAATTGAAAAATATGAAGAAACCAATTTGGAATCAGTTATGAGTGCCATTCATTTCATGGTAACCACACAGCATTTTATCAAAGGACAAATGAGGGTAAGTTTTAGCAGCAGCGGCAGCGGCAATTTCTTTGTGGTTTGCAAAAAAATATGATGCTAAATGTTTTTTGTTTTTTTCTCTTTCTGCAGCTTAAATGTACTGCCAGTATTTTCGATATATTCAAGGAGGAAATCGAGAGTATCATTGAAGAGGATCGCCCCAGGATTATGGCTTCGGGTCGCTCTTATGACGCTCACAGTTATCCCCATGATCAGGACAATGGAGGTGGTTACGAGGATCACAATGAATCGTATTTGACATACTTTTCGGGTAAGCTAGAAGAGAAAATTGGGAAGGAAAGGAGATATTTAATAATATTGGCAGAGCAGGGATAGAGTTTGGAAAAGGATACGTTCTTAAGGAAGAGATTGTAAACAGACAAATGCAATGATTACAATTACACTATGCTACCAAAATTTTGCCGAATGGTAATCTATAATAGTTTTTGCTGTATGTGAATATCTCTTTCACAAAAAAAACAGTGGTTTAGTCACCAAAAAATTGTGAAATTTTTTTCATTTTTTGAAATTTTTTTAAAAAACTATTTTGTTGGCTTGAAAACAAATAGAAAAAAATTGGAAAAAAATATTCTGTTTTATTTTTAATTCCTAGCATTATAATGAAGAAAGCTGTGTCTACATGTAACAGATCTATGGATATAGGTAGAAATTATGACCCTCTTTGTAGACACAAAAGATTTTTAAAATCACGATATTCAAATTTGTGATTATATATATCCCTTTATAGATTAAATAACAGAATATTTATTTCTACTATTTAATTTGCAAAGGGCTTTTCGAGGTATTTAACTAATAAATGATTAACCAAAATCATGATGTTTTTAAAAATATTAAAATATAATATTAAAAGAAATATTATGTTTAAAATATTGCCTTTATACAGAGGGCCATAACATATACATTTATCCATAGACATATTTCTTTTCTTCGTTATAATGTTAGCTATAAAAAATAAAACAAAATATTTTTTTGATTTTCGTAAAAAAAAAACTGTTTCAGAATAACTTTTTGCTGGTTAATTTCACAACATTTGTAGCAACCATAACTATCTTTTATTGGACATATAAGCGGGTGTAATCGGACATATATTTTCACAATGAGAGTATAAATATTGAAGGTATCTAGAACGGGCGAGGCCGTCTATATGATACACTCCACTTTCTATCCGAATACAATTCAATTCGGTAAAAAATGAAAACGGGAAGAATTTTTGTATGTTTCCTTATCATAGGCTAATATGACCTGGTCCAATTTACAAATATTCCAGAAGAATATGGCTGTTTCTAGTACAAATATAAGATATTTCGCCTAATTAGAAGAATATCTGTTAAAATATGTGGTTTCTAGAGCGGAAAAAGTAAAATCGGGAGTGAAATTTGTATGGGAACTATATATAAATCTGAACCGATCTGACCTATTTTCACTACAGGTGTTTCTAGTTTAAATATAAGATGTTTAGGCAAATGTGAAGACAATCTGGTATAATATGTGGTCTAGAGCGGAAAAAGTCAAATCGGGAGCGAAATTTTAATGGGAGCTATATATAAATCTGAACCGATCTGACCTATTTTCAAAGTAAGTGTTCCTAGTATAAATATAAGATGTTTTGCCAAATCTGAAGACAATCTGATGTAATATGTGGTTTCTAGAGCGGAAAAAGTCAAATCGGGAGCGAAATATGTATGTTTAGCAAAGGTTTTCTAGTTTTTATATTAGACGCCTTCCCAAATTTTATTGAGTGTTAAATATGTGGTTTCTAGAGCGGAAATAAACGGTTCACTTCGTGGTTTAAACGAAAACTTTCCTCGCAAATTGTTCTGAAATGTAATTCTTCTTAGAAAGTATTCCTAAAAAAACTTACCTTCCTTAGACAAATGTTTTCCACATATCAATGTGTTCCAGAAGAAGCTAAGGTCACCTCAGCTATTTCTAAAGAGATCGCTTTCCTAAGGAAAATATTCTCTGATACTACTATAATACGACCGACTGATTGGCTTATTGATCACCACCTCAATCAATGATCAGCCCACAATCAAGCCTACATCTCATATAACATAGAATTAAAAAATCGCAATACATTTCTTGTTTTAATATATACGTTAATCTAAATCCAAGCCAGTGATTTCATTTAGGCCAAAAATTGTAATGAAAATTGTCAGTGCCACTTTCAACGCCAAATTTTTACGATTTCGAAATCTCAAATAAAACTTCTTGCACATTTTAATTCATGGTAACCAGCTCTTATAACTTAATAAATAATTAAGGCTTAATATATCAGCTAAACATTTGTAAAAAATCTGAAAACAATTATTTATCGGTTTTTGTTAATTAATAAAACATTTCAAATATGCTGCATCATCAAATTACTATAAATTGATCGGCTGATTGGATCATGTGTATTTTTCAGTGCATAGTTTTAGGGTTATAATAAAATTATTGTTGGTCTTATGGGGTTACACCACCCTTATAGCTCAAAAAGCAGAAGCACCACAACGATAGACAATACTGTAGCGAATAAATGAAAAAAAGAGCCAAATTGGTTTAGCAGATTCGGAGATATTATTCACATTTTGAAAAAGTCGTTTCGAGAAATGCACCAATTGCTAAACGCTGTAACTTCGGAAATAACTTTAATTTCGTTATGAGGAGACCCCTATAATATTCTTTAAAGTATATAGGATTTTTAGACAAAAGGAAATATTAAAAAAATATCGGGGTACAAATGAATACAAATATTTGAATACCAGATAAAAATGTTGGCCCTAAAAGTATGTTGTACAAAAAATTTTCCACTGAGACACGGATTTCAATTGATTAAGATTAAGATTTGCTTTATTGAGACTTCTATACACATTAAACAGATAATATTGGAATAATAACAAAGAAAACTTAAAACTATAATGTATTATTTTAATTTGTAATCAATGGTTGTGTATCAGCTACATGCTTATGTGAAGAGATTTCGTATTAAATAAGTTTAAAACTAATGTGTTACAGTGCGTGCTCCAGGCACTTTGACAGGTGATCTTGGAGGTAGAACTCCGGTGGACAACTAAACCTAAGACTTAAAAATAACTACAAACTAAATATTATCTTAAGACTAAATTAAAACAAACAAAAATCAAAAGGAAAAATATAATAAATATCTAACCTCTGTGTGTATTAGCAAGTGTTGAAGCGTAGAATTCATGAAAATGAGAAGTTGTCATGTCCGATTCCATCGAAATATTTTCCTTTAAAATTCCTATTGGTGACAGATAATTAACATCTGATCAGCCAAATTCTCTTTGAAAATTAAAAATTTCCGTAATCAAATTATTCTCATGATGAGCCAACTTATCGATACAATTTCGAAGAAGATGTAGAGCATATTTCCCAATGGGAACTATGGAAGACGCACTATAGATGTACCGATTCGAGTACCGGATTTCAATTGATTTTGGATTTGCTTCTGCTCTTTATTTTACATTTATTGTAATAAAATCGATGTTTGCATTTATAAACAGAAAATGCCAAGGCATCGGTAGGCCTTGCGATTATAGTTTTATACTTGGAAAAATCAAACACACTGATTAAGGACAACCTTCAGGTAAACTACCTGAAAAGGAAAGCGGAATTAGACTTTTTTCAACGCAAAAGAAGTCTTCAAGATTATTTGCTTTCCATGAACAAAACGAAATTCCAATACCATTCGCGGCTACCGAGATATGTGCCATAAATATCTTCTAAGATAAGAAACATTTCAACTATTTGAACATTTATGAATTTTATAAGTATCCACAGCAATATTTTTCCACGATATCGCCAAAATCGTTGTAAAATACCAAAATGTAGGCTTGATTGGAATTTGTCGAATTTAATGAAAAAAGTCGAGATTTGGGACTCATCAAATTTAGGAATTTACATATTACGCTTGAACCAATATTATTGGTATCTAGGTGAAATGGAGCTAATTGGCGTTTCTATATTTTTCATTTTCTCCTCCTGTTGCCTCCTGTTAAAAGGACTACAAATTTCCAAAAGGATAACATTTTTCAAAAATTATTTGTAATGCTTATTCGCACCCTACGACACCGGTATAATTGCCAACTCAAAGAAAATAATATGTGATAAAAATAATTTAAATTTCAAGCTTTTATTTGTATTAGTTTAGTAAAATTCATTTTAAATGTTGCCTCTTAAAATGCAAGGTATAAATATACTAGAACAACTAACATATATATCAATCAACATGAAATATATATCAATGCTGAACTAATACTGATAGAAGTCTGATATTTGAAGTATTTTTAGTAGATATTCTACTCTTTAATCTGACACTAATGCTGTTATCATAGGGTACGAACATCTGCAAATAAGGTGGTTGTTTTAGCTACTTTTGGCTAAACTCTCCAGTTGGGAAAAAACGAGCATTTGATAGTATATATTGTAGTATATATTTCTATTGTCTAAAACACTTTCTTAGCGATGTACTTTCTTTTAGTAAAGTCTTCTAAAGAATAATCTTTATGAAAGAAAACTATTTTCCTTCGCAAATTATAATCCTCACACGAACAAAAACTTTCTCTTCTGAGAGAACATTTTCCAAACACTATATCTGCCTGTATGCTAATATCTTATCTTATCTCCCCTTCCCTTGAATGTCCTTTTGTGCATGCCATGAAATTGTAATTTTCTTTAATACATTTCCTCATTTTGCAGCTCCTAAATCGGCGGCCTCACCCACAGCGCGACCACCTTTCACCCAACTTGGGCGACATTTGCACAAGCTGCTGCAACATTTGCCAACATTATCGCTGTCGAACATAAAAAGCCATATATGCAGCGCATTAGCGACATTTATCATCGATATTGAAAGGTATTATGAGAAAATCACTCACAATGACATGACAACATATTGTGCGAAACTGTGGCAGCAACAGCTAATCAAACTAATAACAGTAATGGCCGTATTATTAAAGATACATCAGCGCAAGGGGTGGTGGCATGTTGCAGCAATGGCAATGGGAACTGGCAACAAACTGGCAAACAATGCTCCGAAGAAGAAATGCTGTAATTGCAAAGGACGCATGATGATGATGATGATGAAAGTGCAGGAGCCGAGGATGAATGCCAAAGAAGCGACAACGACTACATTGTTGAACAGTTATCAGGACATGCAACACCAACAGCACCAGCAGCAGCTGTTGCAGGACTCGGAAACACACAGCCAACATTGTTATCTCTGCGAGCCGGAGAATGAAGCTGGCACTGCTGATTGTCAGTTTGGAAATGAACAGTGTTTAGCAGCAAATCAAAATGTCATCAATGAAAAGGTCTTGCTCGAACATACAAATAGGAAAATAACAAAAGCGGCATCTTCCACAGCATCGACTGCCACAGCCAGTGCCATGGCTGCTCCTGATTACCAGCAGCACATGTCACAAACACTTGACGGTGCCACATCAGTAACAACAACAGCAACGACAACAGCTTCAGCTTCAGCGGCGTCTTTGGCATCCCCTTCGCCAATGGCTGCTGCCATTGTGAGTACTTGTGCTTACCACCGGGAAACTTATGCACATGATAGTTTCCCATTATGTGAGGATGCTTGCGAGGCGACTAAAAGCAATAACGCCAACTATATGTCAAAGGATCAAACATTATTGATGACTTCCAGCCACGGCATCACGACTCTGCCCGATAGAACTTCAACATTACAAAGTGCCACAAAGCTGGCAACAGCATCAGTGGCAGTAGGGGCAGCAGCGGCAGCTCCATCAGACGTGGCAGTGGCATTAGTATCATCATCGTCACCATCACCATCTCAATATTCGTCATGGTCCTCGTCCTCTCAGGAAGCCTTTTCATCACCTCCATCATCTTCGGCTCCTTCATCTTCTTTGAATAACAACTGTTTAATGGCGTTTATTGGTGAATTGTTATTGCATCAATGCTGATGTTAAAATGATGATGAATGATACGATGTTTTTATTATTTTCGCCCACAATTCTTTCCACACCCCCCTTCCCCAGAAGAAAAGCGAAAATTCCCTACATCTTCTTATTTATAGTTTCCCATACATCCGTTTAAGCAGAAAAATCATATTCATTCAATTTAGTTTCCATTCAATACAGTCTTCAATATGTCACTCTATGGGGTTGGAGTGGGGTGCCATCTCTTCCCAATCTCCGCCCCATCAGAGACTGTCTCTCTCTCTATTACAAAATTGCATAAAATGTCAAAAAACGAAACGAAATGGCGAAAATTAAGCGCGCTTTTTTATAAGGACATATAAACATGTTGTATGTTAGTATTTAAGTGTTAAATGTTATAATTTCTTGTAAGAAATCGTGAAGGATTAACGAAAAAAAATTAAATAAAATAAAATAAAATTTATGTTGATTGTTAAACAAAAAGACAAATGAAAACCAAAAAACACAAACATACATGAAATGAATGAGCTGAGAATGATATAAAACCGAAAAAATCTTAAATATGAAAATAATATTTATATATAAGCCTTATTCATAAATGTTAATGTATGAAAATGACGTTTAAAATCTGGACAATGCTGAAGAAAATAAGTTTAAACAATTTAATTTTTAAAAAATTAATAAGCACTGAAATACTCGTATTTAATCTTTATCTTTATTTTATTCTGAGCTTAACGAGCATCTTTCCCTAAATGAAAGACTAAATGTTAAGTTTTATATACTCACTTTTCGCCTTTTTGAACAATTTCTTTCTTTCTTCTTGAATTTAAAATATATTTTATAAAATCTTTACCACTAAAAATTTCCTCTGGTATTAGGCTTACACTGTGCCAGTACGTTTTGACCTGAACATGACTATATACACATGAAAATAATATAGATAGAAGCATGAAATTTAAAATATTTTTAACAGATATTGTTTTCTTTCATTAGATACCCATATTTGTATTGCTCGAGAAATTACTAAAATAAGTTATAATAGCATGTATATCCTTTAGACATTAAAAATCCTGCAAAAAAGAGAATATATCACCTAATGTGCATACAGTTTTCTACATATGATCTCTGGTTTCATGTGCATATAGGCTATATATAATCAGGTCCAATACAAATTTGTAAATCGTCTCTCAGGGTAGTCTATGTATATTAAGAAGTACTTCTTTCGGGAAAATGTCTGGTCAACAGGTTAACTTTTATAAGAAAGTTCAGCGAAATAATTTCCAAACAAAAGGATTTGTCTAAACTTTTCTAAGAAAATCTTCTAAAGGTTGCACTTACCGAAGAAAATTTCGAAAAACTAGCCTTTCTTTAGAAATTAGCCCTGACTGCTGAAGAAAATTGAGATGTAGGCCGTAAGGTCCACATCTTAGAACTCCACTCTAAGGGTACCATTACTAAAGAAAAGTGATTCGAGTACGGTATATAAGGAAAATGCATTTATTAATATGAAACGTTTACTTATTGGTACCAATTTCTAAGAAACTGTTCTTTTTCATGAGGAAAGAGTACACATTTCTAACTAAACAGTACGCTTTCTAACTAAATAGTACCCTTTTCTAAGTAAATAGTATCAATTTATACATAAAGAACACTAAAAAGTAGGAAGTAAAAAAGCTCCGAAGGATGCCTTTTCTAATGAAAGAAGAACAAATTTCCTAAGGGAAAAGTAACGAAGAGCACATGTCATAAGGAAAGAGTATCGAGGAAATAATTCCCCTTGAAAAGAGTGCTAAAGAGCACTATTCGTAAGGAAAGAGTAATAATAGTACAGAATGGATCCAAAAGGGTCTCCTGCAGGAGCATTCTGGTCCTTATAACCTAAGGAATGAGTACTGAAGAGTACATTTCCAAATGAAAGAATACCGATGAGCACCCCTTCCTAAGGAAAGAGTAATGTATATCACCCTTCTCTGAGGAAGGAGTAACGAAGAGCAAACCTTTTAATGGAAAGAGTAAAGAAAAGTACCCTTTTCTGGAGAAGGTATATTGATAAGTTGCCTTTCCTCAGGAAAGATTACCGAAGAGCACCCTTTCCTAGAGATAGTGGAACGAAGAGGACCCTTTCCTAAGGAAAGAGTGCAGAAGAGCACTATTTTCTAAGAAAAGAGTACCGAAGAGCTCCTTTTTTTACAGAAAGAGTGCCGAAGAGAACCTCTTAAGGAAAGTGTACCGAAGAGCACCCTTTACTAAGGAAAGAGTACCGAAGAGTTTCCTTTCTTAAGGTAGAGTGTTCTTCTCTACGAGAAGAGTATCGAAAAGTAGCCTTTTCTAAAGAGAAAGTACTTTATTTTTGTACAATGTTTAAAACTTACTTTTCTAAAGAAAGTACTATAGAAAGTACTTTATTTTTTTAATGAAAACGTCCTGGAGAGTTACCATTTTTAAACCATTTTCGACCAAGATGTAAAAATTATCGAGCCAATATTTAAAACTTACTTTTCTATATTAAATTAGACCCAATAAATTCAACCTCGTTGACAGAAATTGTCTAACTGTTACGGTTTCGCCAGGTGAGACTGTTCGACTATTACAAAAGTCATTTGTTGACGTCTCTTAAAGTAAGTAGAGGCAATAAATTTTGATTTAAAACTAATTTTTTTATGACTTTGGATCTTTATCCAAACAAATAAAATGTTATTCGAAAATAATAATATAACCCTGATTTTTTAAAAGCTATAGAAAAGTTTTTCAAAAAAAAAAAAAAAACACATAAAATTCAGAAAAATGCATGAAATCTTTATTTGAATCGATAGTACGGCCCATATAATTTAATGTTTGAAGATTATTTCATGCAAATGTTGACCTTGACTGCGTCTCAAATGGTCCATCCGCTTAGTCCAATTTTGGCATTTCCACGTTTTTGAGTAACAGAGGCCCAATTGCTGCGATCGGCGACGAATCAATAATTGATGGTCATCATTAACACTGGCCGATACAGCTGTGATATTTTCTTCAGTTCGCACTCTACGTAAGCGTGTTGGTGGTTTAATGTCCAACAACGTAAATTTGGTGCGAAATTTAGTCACAATAGCCCGAATAGCCGCTTCAGTGGGTAGATTAAACTGTCCATAAAATGGAAGCGCGCGATGAACTTTCTTAACAGAGCACGCATTTTGATAATAAAATTCAATAATTTGCAAGCGTTGTTCGTTTGTAAGACGATTCATGGTTAAATTATAGACCAAACTAAAGATGTTTGACAGTGAAACAAAATACGAAACGTGCGTCAGCTGTTTATACCAGTGTTGTCAAAAAGATAATAGCTAAACAATCACCCTTTATAATGTTTAATAATTGGAAATACTACTATTTATGGGTTCACTGTAAGGGACAAGTAGGCGATGGAAGATCAACATATTATTCTTGAACGCCATTAAAATATTCTATATTATAGAATATTTACATATAGAAGATGTCTAAAAATGTTCTTCTATAGACGTAGAAGTATATCTTTAAAAGAACTATTATTAAGGTGGCATGTATACTCAATAGCAAAGAGGAGAGACCTAATAATAATCTTGTATAGCAGGGAGTATATCTGTAGCAGAACATTTCATAAGATTCTGTAAGATTCTTAAAGAAAACATTCCATTGCAAGCATACATACTATTACTATGTTGAGAGAGATAAAAATAAAGAATATTAGAACTCAGAGTTGTTGCAATATTTTATTTTTTCTAAAGGGCGTATTGTTTTTTAAACCGATCACTGCATTTTGCTCTGAAAGCGTTAGGAAGGAAGCGTTAGTCTTATCTGGCGTTTTTGGTATATATATATATATAATTTGGTGATCCATATGGACCTTTTCTAGGTATGATTTGTGCGTCTAAAGTCTAAAAAGTGTATCATTTGCTTTTCCCTTTGCTAAAGACGACCTTTTCTTTCCATATTTTTGGTAAAATAATTTTGTCTTTATGTAAACCTCAACTATTTCGACCGAAGAGGACAACAATTGTTTTAGAATCATGAATACACCAGAAATAGGCCAGATTCCTGCTAAATACATGATTAAAACACATGGTTATTAATTCCTTAGAATGTCGAAAATTCAAAAAAAAATTCTATGTTTATTTTCTACCCCTTTCAATTCCACGCATTTTTCTTAAGCTTTGTCCAGATTTCTATGCTGTACACACGTATAAAATACTAAATTAAATATTGAATACAAAAAAAAACAAAACATAATAACCATAAAATCTAAAAATGGATATATTATTAAGATATTTCATAATTAAAAAATTGTAAATATGTACATATACAAGAAAATGATTGCAAATATTGAGTTAAGATTTTGAATAAAATCGAAAAAAACGCAAACAAAAACAGATTTGGGGAAAATAATTACCGTTATTGAACACGAAAAAAAGAACAAAAAAATGTTATGCAAATAAAACCGGAAAATGATGAATTTTAATTAAACTAAACACAACAAATAGTCAAACTAACAAACATATTACAAAACTTTTAGGCCTGCAAAATTTGATTTGAATGAAAAAAAAAACATGAATAAAAATATATAATTTATTAAAATGAAATTGGTTTATTTGAAAAGAAATTAATCCATAAAACAACGGTAACTAGTTCCTTAAATTAAGAGATATGAAATAAAACAAATTAATAAATTATTTAGACACAAGAAGAAAGCGAAATGATAAATTTGGAGGAGGGGAAGATTTCCACAGTAATGGTTGTAGAACTTAAGCCGGAAATATATTGAATTTTGGAACCTTTAGCCATGAGTTTGGCAGTATTTTAAAGGGGGCAGAAATTTTGATCTGATATTTTCGCAATTAAAATACGGACTCACATTTTATGCTTTTCAGCTGTTTTGCTGGGTTTATGTTCATGTGACATTTAAGTTATCAAATAAATACCAGTAATTTTTTGGGATTTCGGTCATTGTTTCTTTTTTATATTTTAGAAAATCAATTAATTTCCCGAAATAATTTCCTAATCACGGGAGCTCTGAGTTTCTCTTTAGGCCACAGAAGTCACAGAATCGCTATCATGACAGATAAAGGTTTGATTTCCGAAACCCTTCCAAACAACCCAATGGAATTGACGCTTTTATAAGCAGCAGATTTAGTTTCAGCAAAAATCAAGTGGTGTGCGACTCAGCAAAGCCCCGAATAATCCCAGTTCAAAAGTGATTGATGAAAAATCCCACGTTTTGAAAATGTGTCGATTTTTCGGATTTTGATCTTCAATAAATTTGATGCATGTCCTTTACTGTCTTTATCCGAATACGGTATGAAATCCTTATCCTTGAAATTTATCATCTCGTTTTGTCTACCCTTGCTCACAAAAGTATTCTAATCTATGTATATGTATAAATTTAAATAACCCAATAAAAACAAACAAAACAAAATTATTTTAAGCAAACCGCCCGCAAAAAAAAAACCAAACTTGTAAATTAAAAAATCCAATAAAAGTCAAACGAAACCCCCGGTAAAGAGTAAACCACGCAACATGAATAGCTAAAAATACAAAGAATTTTGAAGAAGAAAAAACAACAAACAAATGACACAGCCCTGCAATGAGAATATTGTCTCGATTTGAATAAATTTTTATAAGGACAGTTAACAATAGAGAAAATTACCTAAACTTAGAGCTAATTGTCTGAGATTTGACATGAACTCATATAATTGTTGTTTAGTTGCTAACTTGGGCAATTTTGTTTGTGGTTACCGTACTTTGCTGAGTTTAATTTGAATCGGAAAGCTTTAGTGAATATGGTGATAGAAACTTAGACAACAGAAAAAATGTTGGCAAGCAATTGGGGAGGATGATTTAAGCCAGATGTCCACTGTCTATTGACCACAGTCGGTCGATCGTATTCATCAGCATTTTATTTTATTTTTCTAATAAAAAAGGAAATGAGTTCAAATATATTAAGAAAACAGTCTTTCATGCCGAATATAAAAATGTTCAAAGTATTGACCGGGCACAATAATGATACCTTGAAGCACGCTGCTGCAATAAAGTCTACACTTCAGAAATCTGCCACAAACGAGGATATTTCGAAAACATGCACTCAGTGTTGTTTTAGATGATGTTTCTCTAATTTTAGTATTGTTTGTGAGCGATTCATTGTTAAATTAAAATTATAGATTTCCCAGGATACTTTCAAACACACAAAAATAAAATTGAAGTCAACATATTCGGTCTGCACAGAAAAACTATTTATGTTTTTACAGAAAAAAAATATTTTTAGGACTCTTTGAATTTGATCGCAATTATAGTTAATAGCAGTCCAAAATTTTGTTTATTTAAAAACTCAAATTTTAATTTTTGTTTCAGGTATGTTAATACAAAGGCTGTAGAATTTAATATAGACAACATAATATGAAAGCTCTCAGTAGGTCGTCGTCGCACATTCAAACGCCTCAGTCCCTATCTCTTGGAAAAAGTTTTTATAAACTTAAGGCATCCACATAAAATTTCATTACCATTGGTTAATAGTAGTAAAATATGGACGAGATTATCTCACCTCTACTGGTACCTTTCAAACAAAAAGGCCAAGTCCTTGTTTAAAATCAATCAATCAATGTAACTTTCTTGTGGAAGTTGCAATTTGATATTTCAAATTGATTTTATGATGTCGGCATTTGAAATCCTATATGACTTGACTTATGCGACAATTTTATTTTTTTCATGTGGACTTAACGTGACCAGTGTATACTGGAGATAGTTTGTCAAGAAGCTGTGGGTGTCAAATCAAAGAAAAGAATTTTTAAAAAAACAAGTAAAAATGGCGTTAAGTTCGGCCGGGCCGAACTTTATATACCCTCCACCATGGATTGCATTCCACAGAGGTTGTCGGTTTTCATAGAAGTACAGTAATATTACAGGAAAATATAAATTTTTTAATATAATCAAACCAAAACTAATACAAATATTGAAAAAATACAGTTGGTTGTATTTCCATTCTATTTTAATTCCAAAAGTACAAATTTTGAAAATCCTTTATCAGACGTACATAGTTCAAAATAACCTAACTTCATGATTCAACAAATTTTTGCCGTAAAAGAAAAAGTACGAATTTGGAAAAAAAAACTTCTTATTTTGCGTGTCTATGCAGTCAGAGGAATGTATACACCGAATTCCATGATTCCAGCTGCGCCCATTTGGTTGGTACCATTTTTACCCCCTTGACGTTTCTACGCAATTAGAATTTCATCATTCTAGCTGTAGTCGCTTAGTTGGTACTATTTTTATCCCTCTGTACCATTGAATCCCTTGAAAGTACGAATTTCGAAAAATTCGTCTATTTTTCGTGTCTACGCAGTCAGAGGAATGAATACTCCTAATTTCATGACTCTAACTGCGGTCATTTGATTGGTACTATTTTTATCCCCTTTTTTTAACCCCAAAAAGTACTAATTTTGAAAAATCCGTGTATTTTACTTGTCTATGCAATCAGAGAAATGTATACACCGAATTTCATTATTCTAGGTACAGCCGTTTCGTTGGTAGCATTTTTATCCCTCTATTCTCATTTTACCCCTTAAAAGTACTAATTTGGAAAAAATACTTTTATATTTTGTATCTACTCTATTAGAGGAATGTATACACCGAATTTCGTGTTTCTAGCTGTTGTCGTTTAATATGTACCATTTTTATCCCTTTTTGCCCCTTTTCACCCCCTACAAATAAGAATCACTTTATGGTGCACATTTTTGCTATAAGGGGAATGCGCATACCAAATATCAAGCAAATATAAACAGACATATTCAAAAAACATGCTTAAATACGCTAAAATATTAGGGATTATTATGGGTATTTTTAGTCCTTGTGAGGGAAAAAATTTTCCCTTTGGGCCGATTTCTCCCCGTTTCAATCCCAACCGATCTACGACTATAAGACGCATTTATGGAAAATTTGAACGTTCTAGCTCCTTTCGTTTAGATGCCAGCGTGCTTTCAACAGACGGACGGACATGGCTAGATAGTCTTAGAATTTTATGACGATCAAGAATATATATACTTTATAGGGTCTCAGGTCGATATTTCAAGATGTTACAAACGGAATGACAAAGTTAGTATACCCCCATCCTGGAGGTGGAGGGTATAAAAATGTCATGCATCTATCTGTAGTATAGGGTGGGCCATGTGACATAGTACCCTGTAATTCTACTAGAAATATGTATGGTGACAGAGAATTATATCATTTTAGATTTAGATATAGCTCAAATTTCGCTCTTGATTTGGCATTTTCCTAGAAGGTTAAAATTTTCCTTAAATGTGTCATATGGAAGCAGATCAATTGGGATTGAATGTGGGAGAAATCGGTCCACAGTGAAAATTTTTTCCCTAAGAAAGACTGAAAATACCCAATTATATTTAGACTATTTAAGCATTTTTTGAAATTGTCTGCTCTATATGCACTTGAAATTTGTTGCATATATTCCTCTGGAAAGCACCAAAAATAAATACAAATTTTTAGCGGGCCTAATGGGACGAAAAGGTATAAAAATCTTATCTATGATACGACAATAACTAGAAATATGAAATTTGGAAAGTACATCCCTCTAATTGTGTAGACAGTTAAATAGAGGGATTTTTTAAAATTCGTACTTTTAAGGGATACAAATGGAAGAGGGGATAAAAATGGTACCCACCAAACCGCTGAAGTTGAAATCATGAAATTTGGTGTGTACATTCATCTGACTGTGAAGATGCGAAAATAAAGGATTTTTCGAAATTTGTACTTTTAGGAGGAAAATGGGGTGAATGGGGATAAAAGTGGTACCAACCAAACAGCTGCAGTTATAATAATGAAATTCGGTGTGTACACTAGTCTGACTGCGGTTGTTGCAGATCGATCATATGGTCGATCTCAAATGATGAATTTATGAATTTATAAAATATATGTATATAAATCCGATAGATGGCGGCATCGTTCCTGTTATGGTTGCCAAATGAGTAGTAGTTTTGTGTACTCCGTACGAAGCAGCAACACTTGCTCAAATAAAATATTAAAAATCCAAATTTGTGTTGTTTTCATAAATTGTCTCCTCAAGACTCCATCTAGGGGAGACCAACAGGGCCACCATACTGGTTGGAACCTTTTCAGCGGTGAAGCGAAAAATAAAGAGATCTGTCGATATTCGTAACATCAGGATCTAAATGGGATTAACTTTGGCAACAATCAAATGGCTGTAGCTATAATTATGATATTCAGTATTTGCACTCGTCTGTCTACGTAGACGTAGAAAATAAGAAGTACTAATTTTTCTAAATTCATATTTTTAGGATCAAATTCAAAAAAGGAGTGTATATTTATACTATTAATATTATAATAATGAAGCATTACAATTCGACTAATATGGTAGTGCTCTTTTATTGTGGAATGCACTCCGTGATGGATTAGGCCCGTCCGACCTTAACACCTTTTTACTTGTTTCAACTAGAAAATATGAATGTAGGTCACATCGTCACAGGTTTTATAGAACCTCAAACAAATATTCTTACCGATTTAACTTTTTTTCTCAGACACATACTTTTGCAGATTTTTTCTAAATACTACAAGTTATATTTTAACTGGGAGCACCAATGGTGAAAGTGTGTCGCATCGGTCCATATACAAATCCTTCCCGAGTTCTCTTCTTTCCGAATTGTAATGGGGTAGAAAGTGGAGGGCATCATATAGTCCGTCACGCCTAACTAAGCAAATGGTTATGTTTTTAAAAACAATAGTTTTAGAATTTCATTGATATGTATCTTGTCTTGAAGTCACAGAAGTCACTACTTCAGCACGTCTAAACGATAATTAAATGATTGTTTGAATTTTACCAAAACAAAATACATTAATATGTCAATAGCTCGTTGAAGGTGACCGTGATTTGAAAACCGAATGTTCTTGCCACGAAACTCAGCAAATTACTAGTCTTGGTGCTGGAAAACTAAAATATACTGAAATATTATGAAAAAAATATTTTAATTTATTTTTTACTTCATTCAACAGTCGTCTTTTCTACTTTTATAAGTCTCTTAGTAGTGGCTCAATTCAAGTATCGTGGAAGTAACACATTTCTTCCCGACATGGAAATTAAAAAAAAAACATAAAAAACATTTAACTTCATATTTGTTTTTCTCTTCGAAAGTATTCGTCTTTCTACTTGTAGAAGTCACTCCATTGATGTATCGCGCACATTACGTCCAGGCAGAAGACACTTATTGGATAGCGATTATCGCGGCGATCATTTTCAACTTCTTGGCGTAACTTTTTAGAGATTCACACAGTAGAAAATGTTCGCTGGGACCCGACTCATTTTGGAAGAATAAATGTCCAATGGTGCCCTTAGCTCAAAATAATCGCCAAGAAGTTCAAATTTTGGATGGATTTCGTTGACAAAGTGACAATTTTAATGGCTAATGAAGTAATGATATGAATGGAATAGGCTCATTTCCATGCTAATTGAAGAGATTTCGTTCGAATATGCAATAATATTTTTCAAATATATCTGTACAATCTAAAGGGGCTAATATTTTGTGTACCCCTCAATTCTTAATAAACCCAAACTATCAGCTTTCAACATCGAAACTCTATCGCACAAGCGCAGAAAGGTAACGTGAAAATGTTAAACAAATGTTTAGGTCAAAAAATTTTCTTATTCGCTGGTCTGTGTTATTTAAAAACTTTGGAAAACTCAAAATTTACTAACAGAAAAATATTTCAAAAAAGCATAATGTAAATTAAAAGAACATATATAATATATATATAGAAATACCATAACCATAAAATCGAACATAAGTTTATTATTTCGTACTTATATATATAGTATTTAGCAAAAGTGTTGTGCCAATTGTCTTCCTTAAGTTATATAATTATATTTACAAAACCAAAAAGAAAACAATACGGAAATATTGTGAAAAAGAAGACGAAGAAGAATTGAATTAGAAACGAAACGGAAGTAGCAGAGTATTTTTTAGCGGAAATTTGTTTAAGGTTTCGGGCTTCAGTATAATTTGGAAATTAGTCAAGATTTAGACAAACAAACAAAAAAAAATAAGTTAAACAATTTATTGTGTAAATAATGAAATTATTATAACGGGAAATTTTGAGGATTTGGAGGAAATAAATTGGATGAACGGGTCTTGGGTTTATAAAATGTATTTAAAGAAGGGCCCTCACAAAAGGGGCCCTGTTGAAGTATGTATGTTTGTACCCTGTTTTATGAATCTCTTCTCCCCAATTGATGAGATTCTTGTTCCCCTTTTCCAAGTTAAAAAACAAAAATATATTTTCAGTTCTTATTATTATTATTGCCGTACATAGTATTAAAGCAACAAATTAAATAAAAAATCGTTTAGTTATAATTTCCAAAAGAAAAAAATAATAATACAAATATACTTGTTGTACATAACTAATAATAATAATAATGGAAATAATATTAATAAATAAGCAATGCATATATAAATAATAAATAAATATTTAAAGCAAAATGCGATATATGTACATTAATTATTAGCCCCCCCCCCCTACAAAAAAAATAAAATCCGAAAACAAATCAAAATGCTATTGTTCAAAAATATATAAACCCACAAAAATATATAATATTAACAACAGCATAAATAAATATAATATTATTATATTGTATTCATAACGGCAACATAATATTGAATAATTATTTATATATAACAAATAAATAAACTGTATTGTATCATAGTTAAAATTAAATAAACCATCAAATATAAGAGAATATACAGATTGCGATGAACGATGGCAACAAAAGAAAACAAAAAATATTTTAAAAATAGTCATATCTTATCGAAAAGAAAAACAAGTATTATTAATAATATAAATAATAATAATAATATGATTGAAAATAAATAAATTTTGCAAATAAATATGAATAAAAGAAACAATGATGATTGGAAATAAAAAAATGTGTCCTGGGGTTTGGTTTTATTTTAAAACAAGTAAGGAAAGGCTAAAGTCGGGCGGGCCGACTATATAATACCCTACACCACTCCCTGCGTATATACCTCGCTTTGATTATTAAACCCAGTTATTTCATGGGAGCAATTTTATGTAGTTCATATAAATTATACAGTTACTATAAATTCATCTTTAGTCAAAGTTAATGAATATGGTAAATAATAAAGTAATTGATCCAATATTCCATCAGATATTCCGAGTAAAATAAATATAACATGATATGAAAAAATTGATCAAGATACAGATTATACAGCGGTAATAGGATGAATCGGACGGACATTTGAAGGGGCCTATAACAACACTTGAGGCCTGTGACATGCGCCTATATATTTTCATTCACGGCAGGTATTCGTAGTTGGGTTATACCAATGTATGGACATATGGGCATCTCCCAAACAAGTATGGAAAGGCTAAAGACGGACGGAGCTTACTATATGATACACCACACTTTCTATATCACTACAATTCAGTTCGGTAAAAAAGTGAAATCGGGAAGGATTTTTGAATCCTGTAAATGTATGTGTTTGACAAAAAATTTTAAATCGGAAAGGGGGTATATTGAAACCTGGAACGATGTGACCCACTTTCACCATGTATGTTTATTGTTGAAATATAATATGTAAAGTTTGGCCAAAATCGCTTAAAGATTCGGGAGCTACATTTGTATTGGGGCTATATCTAAATATGAACCGATCTTACCCACTTTAATCATAGGTGTTTTAGTTGTGTTATAAAATGTTGTGCGACATTTATATGGGGGCTATATCTAAATCTAAACCGATCTTACCCAATTTCATCATAGGTGTTTCTAGTTATATTATAAGATGTTGTGCCAAATTTAAAGAAAATCGAGTACAATATGTGGTTTCTAGAGCGGAAAATGTCAAATCGGGAGCGTCATTTGTATGGGGCTATATCTAAATCTGAACCGATCTTACCCAATTTCTGCATAGGTGTTTCTAGTTGGATTATAGGATGTTGTGCCAAATTTAAAGAAAATCAAGTACAATATGTGGTTTCTAGAGCGGAAAATGTCAAATCGGGAGCGACATTTGTATGGGGGCTATATCTAAATCTTAACCAATTTGACCTATTTCCACCATAGATGTTCCTAGTTTAAATATAAGATGTTTTGCCAATTTTAAAGAAAATCTGTTGTAATATGTGGTATTTAGAGTGAAAAGAGTCAAATCGGGAGTGAAATTCGTATGGGGGCTATGTCTAAATCTAAACCGATTTTCTTCAAATTTAATACCGTTCGTCCTTGTCCCGAAAAACTTCATTGTGCAAAGTTTCATTGCGACCTGTATCGTATAAATCGACTCAAAAAGTGATTCTAAATCGATCGGTATAATTAACAATGGGTCTATCTCGTTTCCTTTTGGGTGTTACAAACAAATGCACAAAGACATAATACTCTCGTTGAGTGTATAAGGAGTTCCCACTATAAGTATCCTTTTTAAAAAATTAATAAGCATGAACGCCGCACTATGCACAGTGTACGGTTTTTTAAATTTAGGGACAAAAAACATTATTTCATAATGGCGATAATTCCATAATCTTATGCACTGATGTTTTTTATGACATTATGACCTAAATGCTATATTATTTATTTTAACAATTGGCGTATATGTGCATTAGAATGGGCTGTACAAATACAAATAAAAAACAAGTAAAAAGGGCGTTAAGTTCCTTTTTTACTCTACACCATGGATTGCATTCCACTGAGGCTGTCGATTTTCGTAGAAGTGCAGTAATATTACAGGAAAATATATATATATTTTTTTTAATATAGCCAAACCAAAACAAAAATACAAATATTGAAAAAATAATTTTTTAAATAAATATAATATTTTTATTATTATTTCAGACTACGCATATAAGACACGGCTACCAATAAGTTTATATATCGAAATAATACTTCACGTCAATTCAAAAAATAAATATTCTTATATTTATATTTTCAAAAAGCTGAAATACCATAAATATTGGTAGATTGTGGGTTGTTACAGTTTTGAAAATCCATTATCTCACGTATATAGTGCAAAATAACATAACTTCATGATTCAACAAATTTCTGCCGTAAAACTAAATAGTATGAATTTAGAAAAATCTTTTTATTTTGCGTGTCTATGCAGTCAGACGAATGTGTACACCGAATTCCATGATTCTAGCTGTGGCCATTTGGTTGGTACTATTTTTATCCCCTTTTTCCTATTTTACCCCCCTAAGAGTACGACTTTCGAATACGAATTTGGAAAAACATTTTATTTTTTGTGTCTACGCAGTCAGAGGAATGTATACTCAAAATTTCATGACTCTAGTTGCGGTCATTTGGTTGGTACTATTTTTACCCCTTTTTCCATTTTAGAACTATGATGTCATAAAGGCTTTCGAAACTTATGTAATGTGTTGTCAGCAAAATAATATTGAATATTCAAAATCATTGGTATTGAGGGAGGGTCTGACGTTATATCATTCGTTATACCGGGCTTCGCCTGTATATAACAGGCAAATTCGAAGACGTTATGACTCTCTTTGTAGATGAAAACAATTTAATAAACTATGATTTTTAAATTTGTGGTTAAAAGCGCGAAATATCCTTTATAAATTAAATAAATTAGGGGGTTAAATGGGACAAAAAAGGATAAACATCGAACCTTCGTGCTGACTAAACGGCAGTAGCTAGAAACATGAAATTCGGGATTTTTCAAAATTTGTACTTTTAAGGGAATAAAGAGACAAAAAGGGATAAAAATGGTACCAATTTAAGAATTGCAGCTAGAATCGTGCAAATCGGTATTTACATTTCTCTGGCAACTTAATATAAATTGATTTTTCGAAATTTGTACTTATAAAAGGTGAGCTGGACAAAAAGAGATAAAAATGGTACCAACTAAAGCATTTTAGCTAGAATCGTGAAATTTGGTATGTAAGATCTTCTGACCATGTACAAGCGCAGTAAAATTGGATTTTTCAAAATTTGTACTTTTAAGGGTTGCGAGGGACAAAAAGGGATGAAAATGGTACTAATTTAAGTATTGCAGCTATAGTCGTGGAATTTGGTATGTAAATTTCTCTCACCACATAGAAGCGAAATATAAATGCATTTTGCACTTTTAAGGGTTGAGCGGCACAAAAAGGGATAAAAATGGTACCAACTAAAGTATTGCAGCTAGAATCTTGAAATTTGATATTAAGTTCTTCTGACCACGTAGAAGCGCAGTAAAATTGGATCTTTCGAAATTTGTACTTATAAGAGGTGAGCAGGACAAAAATGGATAAAAATAGTACCAACTATATTATTATAGCAAGAATCGTGAAATTTGGTATGTAAGGTCCTCTAACCATGTACTTTTGTACTTTTAAGGGTTACGAAAGGACAAAAAGGAATAATAATAGTGCTAAAAAAGGAATAATAATAGTGCTAATTTAAGTATTATAACTATAGCCGTTAAATTTGGTGTAAAAGCGCAAATTCAAATGGATAAATATAGTACCAACTAAAATATTGCTGCTATAGTCGTGAAATTTGGTGCGTAAATTCCTCTGACAACGTAGACGTGCAACATAAATTTATTTTTTGTACTTTTAAGGGGGAGCGGTACATCATCTAAACGAAGGGAGCTAGGATGTCCAAATTTTGCATAAATACGTCTTATAGTCGTAGATCCGTTGGGATTGAAACTGGGCAAAATCGGCGCAAACGGAAAAAATTTCCCTTAAAAAGTCTACAAATACCCATAATAACCCCTAATATTTTAGAGTATTTAAGCATACTTTTTTCAATATGTCTGCTTGTACTTACTTGATATTTGGTATGCACATTCCCCCTATAACAAAGCACCATAAAGCGAATTTTATTCGTGCAGGGTGAAATGGGGCAAAAAGGGATAAAAAGAGGAATAAACCCAGTAAGGAAAGGCTAAAGTCGGGCGGGGCCGACTATATGATACACTCCACTTTCTATCAGAATACAATTCAATTCGGAAAAAAGTGAAAATGGGAAGAATTTTTGTATGTTTCCTTAATCATAGGCTAATATGTCCTGGTTCAATTTGTCAAATCGAAAAGAATATTTGTATCACGGCTATTTCCAAACATGGAATGAAGTGACCCATTTCACAATAGGTTGTTCCTGTTCTCAATTTGAAATAATTCGATGAAAATACGTGGTTTCTGGGACGGAAAAATCAAGTCGGGAGCGAAATTTCTATAGGAGCTATATATAAATCTGAACCCATGTGACTCATTTTCATCGTGGGTGTTTCTCATGCAAATATAAGATATTTTGCCAAATTTGAAGAAAATCTGTTAAAATATGTGGTTTCTGGAGCGGAAAACTCAAACCGGGAGTGATATTCGTATGTGGGCTATATCTAAATCTGAACCGATCTGGCTCATTTGGTCTGTTTCATGGGTGTTTCTAGTTTAAATAGAAGATGTTTTGCCAATTTTGAAGAAGATCTGTTAAAATATGTGGTTTCTACAGCAGAAAAAGTCAAATCGGGAGTGAAATTCGTATGGGGGCTATATCTAAATCTGAACCGATCTGACCAATTTTCACCATAGGTGTTTCTAGTTGAAATGTAAGATGTTTTGCCAAGTTTGAGAAAAATCTGTTGTAATATGTGGTATCTAGAGTGAAAAGAGTCAAATCGGAAGTGAAATTCGTATGGGGGCTATATCTAAATCTGAACCGATCTGGCTCATTTTCACCGTGGGTGTTTCTAGTTGAAATATAAGATGTTTTGCCAATTTTGAAGCACATCTGTTAAAATATGTGGTTTCTACAGCAGAAAAAATCAAATCGGGAGTGAAATTCGTATGGGGGCTATATCTAAATCTGAACCGATCTGACCAATTTTCACCATAGGTGTTTCTAGTTGAAATGTAAGATGTTTTGCCAAGTTTGAGGAAAATCTGTTTTAATATGTGGTATCTAGAGTGAAAAGAGTCAAATCGGGAGTGAAATTCGTATGGGGACTATATCCAAATCTGAACCGATTTTCTTCAAATTAAATAGCGTTCGTCCTTATCCCGAAAAACTTTGTTGTGCAAAGTTTCATTTGGTTCTGGCTACAATTGCGACCTGTACTTTGATTACAAGAATAGATGGACAGACGGACGGACGGACGGACGGACATCGTTAAATCGATTCAAAAAGTGATTCTAAGTCGATCGGTATAATTAACAATGGGTCTATCTCGCTTCCTTTTGGGTGTTACAAACAAATGCACAAAGACATAATACTCTCGTGGAGTGTATAAATAGGAGGTACAGAGGAATAACAAATAAGAAGGCGTTAAGTTCGGCCGGGCCGAATCTTATATACCCTCCACCACGGAGTGCATTCCACAGTATTACCAGTAGATTAAAGAATGTCGAGGGAATGCGAATTGCAAATATCAAGTAAATAAAAGCTAATATGTTCAAAAAACATGCTGAAATACTCTAAATATTAGGGGTATTTTCAGTACTTGTGAGGGAAAAATTTTTCCCTCTGGACCGATTTCGTCCACTTTCAATCCCAAGCGATCTACAACCATAAGACACATTTAGGAAAAATTTGAACCTTCTAGCTCATTTCGTTCGGCCGCTATCGTGCTTTCAACAGACAGACGGACAGACGGACATGGCTATATCGTCTTAGAATTTTACCACGACCCAGAATATATATACTTTATGGGGTCTCCGATAAATATTTCAAGGTGTTACAAACGGAATGACAAAGTGAATATACCCCCATCCTGGAGGTGGAGGGTATAAAAATAGTACCAACTAAACGACTAAAGCTAGTATGATGAAACTCGGCGTGTACATCCCTCTAATTGTGTAGACAAGTAAAATAAAGAGATTTTAGAAATGGTAAAATAGGAAAAAGGAGATAAAATTGGTACCAACCAAATGGCCGCAGCTAGAATAATGGAATTCGGTGTATACATTCCTCTGACTGCTTAGACACGCCAAATAAAAATGCAATCCATGGCGGAGGGTATATTAAGTTCGCAGCTGTATCGGCCAGTATTAATGATGACCATCGATTCGTAGCCGTTCGCAGCAATTGGACCTCTGTTATTCAACAACGTGGAAAATTTTGCGGAAGGATTTAGGTGTGATGCCTTTCAAAATAGAGCTGGTGCAAGAATTGAAGCCGAACGACCTACCGCAACGTAAAATTTTTGGTGAATGGACTCTTGGAAAGTTGGCCGAAGATCCACTTTTTCACCGAAAAATTGTGTTCAGCGACGAAGCTCATTTTTGGCTCAATGGGTACGTAAATAGGCAGAATTGTCGATTTTGGAGTGAATATCAGCCAGAAGCATTGCAGCCAATGCCACCAATGCATCCAGAAAAAGTCACAGTTTGGTGCGGTATCATTGGACCGTACTTCATCAAAGATGATGCGAATCGTAACGTAACTGTGAATGGTGAGCGCTACCGTGAGATGATATCCAACCCCTTTTTTTTGCCCAAAATGCAAGAGCTGACATGTGGTTTTAACAAGACGGTGCCACTTGCCACACAGCACTCGCAACAATGGACTTATTGAGAGGCGAGTTCGGTGAACATTTTATTTCACGTTCGGGGCCGGTCATGTCTATACTGACAAGCCCGCTTCAATCGACGCATTGGAAGACAACATTGAAGCATTTATTCGTGCGATACCGGCCGAAATGGTGGAAAGAGTATGCCAAAATTGGACTAAGCGGATGGACCATTTGAGGCGCAGTCAAGGTCAACATTTGCATGAAATAATCTTCAAACATTAAATTATATGGACCGTACTATCGATTCAAATAAAGATTTCATGCATTTCTCTGAATTTTATGTGTTTTTTTGAAAAAACTTTCCTATAGATTTTAAAAAATCACCCTTTACTTTGTTATGCTCAAGGAACCATTTAATTCGAAGTGAAAGTGTGTCAAATCGGTTTAGATATTTAAAATAGCTCCCATATTGCTAGTCAATGCTCTACTAAAACATATTTTAATAAGATGCGCATACAATTATATCTCACCTGGGATTATCTGTAGAAAATTGAATCACATCGACTCATATTTGACTTCTTTCCAAATTTCATATTATTCATCATCATCACAAAATCCCCATGGTTGGGACAAATCATCACATCTTACATTAGATATCCCCCTTTTGAATCCTTCTTATCTGTAGATAACTAATTGGTTGAGTTAGTATAGTTGGTTGTAGACTAGGAAAATAGTTGCATTAAAAATTGTCGAAGGTTGTCACCATTCGCAACCCATATTGTGAATTTAGAACAACAACAATACAATAAGGTGCAATGTAGTTGTGAACCATTGTAATACTCACCAGTGTGTGTTATTGTGAGTGGACGGTGGTGTATGGCGCCGCTATTCAGCAAAGGTTGTTGTCAAGGATTACTAGAAATGTAATATTTATCCGCAGGATACAAAATAATGAACGCCACTGACATTCAAACTGTAAATAAGTATTAGGGGTGTTTTTTTAAGGTAGCTTAAAGTTACAAGTTGTAGAGGAAAACGACAATTGGCGGGGAATAACTAACTAACACTGCCACGAAAATTTGAAAAAAAATCTAGGTTTTTAATAAAATGTACCAAAAGCTTTAAATCATATTATGATATATTTATACCCTCCATCTTGAAGTATTCATGTTACATCCGATAAAGTATATAATATTCTGCGTCGTGTTAAAATTCCAAAGCGATCTGGCGAAAAATTAACAAAATCTTGAATATTCATTCAGGTCGAACTAGAACGTTAATTGAAAAACCCGAAAATACAGCGATATATTTTTTTTAATTTGTTCAATATTTTCTTTATTAATTTCTTGTTTCCAATTTCATTATAAATCTTTTAACAAATGTGAGTTTAGTTACAACTTAATAATTATAGTAATACAGAATGTTAGATTTTTCATTTTCAAATTTCATGCATAAAGTTCAAAATAATACTTCGTTACAAAAATACCATATCCATATTAAATAATAAATATATGTATGTAAGAAAAGGCTAATAAATAGTAATGATAAATACAAAGAAAAATAAATATAAATATAATAAATAAATAAGGTAGCCAAAAGACTTCTTCAGAGATCAAAATTCTCTACAAGGGTATAGAGAGCAAAAAATTCCAAACTGTTGTCTTTCCAAAGAAATTTGTGTACAAATACGAGTATAAGTCATAATAGGTTTTCAGAAAGTGTGTAGGGAGTTTTTTGGTTGTTGTTCGTTCTTATTCATTTTGTTTGGTTATAAGTAATAAAATTTATTAATTAAATTTCATAGGACAACAGCTTGATTTCTCGCCAACTTCCCGTTTAGTGTGTAGAGATCTAGGCGTAGGTCTTGTTTGGTTAGTTTTTACAGTTTTTTGTTTTTGTTTGGAGGAGAGTCTTCTTTTCATGAGGAAAAAAAGTTATTTTTTTTCAAATGTTTCATTTTAATTCAATAGTTAATAAATAGTAAGAAAGGCATGCAAAGAAAACTTAAATACTAATAGAGAAAATAAAAAGAAATAATAATAATAATAATGTATCAAAAAGCTCAACTCTCAACTTTAAACTTTTGGAAATTGTAAAATTTACAGTTTCATTTACCAAAAAGATTAAAGTCTCATTTGAAATGCTTCAGAGTTGAAAGCTCTCTTATAAACTTTTACAATTTACAAAAGTCTAAGGCCGCGTCTTGAGCTTGGGGGTGTGTGTGTGCGTGAGCAGTTCATAGATCATTTGCTGTGACGATCTACCACTGATTCGAGGGTCTTCGTTCAGCCCCCGGTGCTGCAGATCCTGAGAATCGTGGCGACGAGGCATTCGACGATGTCTGCGGCATGGTGGAAGTGGCCGCCTCGTTGGCCTGCAAGGTATGAACAGCCACCAGCATTTTCTTGCGAGCCCCAAAGGCGGTTATGCCCAGCTCCATGAGGTTCTCCTCCGTCAGGGTTGTAAACATTTCTAAATCGATTTCGTTCAAGACGAAAATTTCTAGAAGAGAGTAAAAAATAAAAAAAATATACAACAAGCTGAGATATGATTTGATTTAAGGTTGAAATTTATTTTTTTTTTTCTAAAAAAAATGTCAAACTTATCCCAAGTTTAAAGTTATTCACAATTATTTTGCTAATTCGACATCGACAGATCCATTCGAGGGATAAGCTTTTCAATAGTAAAGCTAACACCAATTTATTTATAAACATAGGGCGAAAGCTCTCGTTGTTTTCTGTACATTTTGTTATTGTTATAAATAGAATTTACATAGAAAATAATACAACACGAAAGCTCGAATTTTATAAAGTGAGTGTTAAGCTTTATTCGTATTTTGAACATTGCCTTTATCGAAATAAAATCAGTGTTCATTTGAAAAAAAATCGGATAAGAATCTGAATAGAGCTTTTATGTAAAAAGGTAGTATTAGAAACAGAGTCAGAATTTTTATGAAGAAACAGTTACAATAGAAACTGATCTTGAGCTTTCATATAAAAAACATTGCATTCAATATTGAGCCAGAGTCTTAACACAGTCAAAATTGCATTATTTCGAGCTTTTGCATATGAAATTGTCGCATTAGAAACTGATATACCACTTTAATACATAAAATGTCAGAGCTTTCAGATACAAAGAGTCGCATCAGTTACATAACCTGAGCTTTAATATAGAAATAAGTTGTTTTAGAAATATTTTATGAATAAAAATGTCTGAGCTTTCATATACAGAACCTAAGCTTTTAAATAGATATTGTGTTTCGTATCAGCTTGAAACCGAGTTTTTTTGTATAAACTGTCATTGAGCTTATATCTAGAATCTGATATAATATATAGAAAAATTATTACAGCTTTCACCAGTTAATGAACCTGAGCTTTTATATAAAAACCAGTTTGATTAGAAATTTTGTGGATAAACTTCAATTCGCATGGGAAAGTTGGATTTGAAAGTAGAAATACGAAAGCTCACTGTATTTTCAACAAAAAGTAAGTCTTTAGCAAGCAAACAATTGAAAAAGAGCTTTCATATACAAATAGTCGCATCAGTTTCTGAATACGAGTTGCATTATAAACTGTCATTGAGCTTTTATATCGATAAAATGTCGCTGCTATTATAAAAAGGGTCGCATCAGTTACTGAACCCGAGCTTTTATATACAAATGTGTTGTATTAGAAACTGTGTCTGAACTTTTATATAGAATCTCAGCTGGTACTTTTATATAGAAATATTGTCATTCAAAGCTAAATATTAGAATTTCCCTATGATAAACTTTAATTTGCAAAAGCCCTTCCCATGGGAAAGTTAGATTTTAAAATAATCCCAATACTTTTTAAAATAAAATTCGAAAGCTTGATAAATTTTCTATAAAAAGTAAGTTTGTAACATCAATACATTTACAGAAACATAGCTAGAGCTTTCATGCACAAAGTGCCGCATCAATTTCTGAACCGGAGCTTTTTAATTTATATGAGTTGTATTAGAAATTGCGATTGATATTTTATATAGAAGCTAATATTGTGCTTTTATGTAGAAAAATGTCGCAGCTTTTATAAACAAAGGGTCAGTTACTGAAATCGAGTTTTATACAGGAAAAAGTTCCATTAGAAACTGTGTCTAAACTTTTATACAAAGCATCATTCAAAATTAAGTATTAGTAAGGGAAAATCCCTAGATAAACTTTAATTTGCAAATTGGGCTTTTTAACACTTAATGCAAAAACTTGCTTATTTTGTAACAAAAACTAAAAAAACTGAGCCATAGGTCTCATATATAAAAAGTCGTGTTAGTTTCTGACAATTTTTTATAGAAATATATCGCAGTAGAAACTGTGTGAAGAGCTTTTACATAGAAAGAATTGAAATAGAAACTGAGTTTGTTCTTTTTTATAAAAGAATTGTCAAAGTGTCGAGTAAAATACTGAATCTGAGCTTTTACATAAAAATGCATCAGTGTGAGCTAAGAAAATACAGCGGGCTTTCACTCTCACAGAGTTTTTTCTGTGGAAAAAATACGTTTGAAACAGAAGAAGACATTGCCGAAGCTGAGACGTATCCATTTTGTTGATAAAAGTCGTGAAAGTGAGGTGTGCTTTTCCTACAGACTTTGGTATTAGAGGTGAGGTGTGCTTTTCCTACAGACTAAACTCAGACTAGAATTTTGTTTAGAAGTTCTGAATATCTTAGCTAAAAAACTTTCCCTCCGTACTTACTGATATAATGTTCCAAACCCAGAGCCGTCAACAAGGAGTGTATATCCTTGTGCTGGGTCAACTGCAAGCGACGATTTGTCGGCGTGGAATCAACAATACCCGTTGTTGCACCCAGACCATAAGGTGAGACAAGAGGACCAGCTCCGCCCAGACCGGCAGCAGAACCCGATGGTCCACGGTGCCAGGGAGACAAATCGTCAACAGTTTCAATTGGAACGGGCGAGGTGCGGCTCAGACCCATGCCCATCCAGCTGGGCGTGGGGGTGCGCAGCTCACCCGCTATCGGAGGACGTTCCATGGCCTTGAAACCCATGGCGCGCTTAATGTCAAAATCAAAAGTACGATTGTGCTGCAAACAAAGAGTAAATAATTTCAATGAAAGCCAAATTATCAAAAATCCCTACCTTCAAGTCATAGTGTAAGTTACGATAACTTTCAGCGCTTCCGGGTATCATAGGTCCTATGGGTCCCGAAGCTCCCAGGCCGAGGAGAACACCATCACTGGAACGCCTGCCCAGACGGCTGCAGCCAGCCTCACTGCTGTACGTGGAGTCGGGCGAGAAAGGCGAGGGTCTGTTGCCGGTTAGCAAGGAAGCGCCATTGGGTCCATTGTTGGGGGCCGAGGCCAAGGCATTGGCGAAGGGTGGATAAGCCTGTTCCAGAGAGGTAGTGCTGCTGCTAAAGCTCTGATAGCCACTGGTATTGTTGCTGCAACTGTTGCGCGGTGAAATGTTGTGCGTCTGCTGGACATGTTGCTGCGGCATGTGGGCAGGTGGCTGCATTTGCGCCGGCTGCTGTTGTTGTTGCTGGTGATGATGATGTGGCTGCGGTTGATGTTGCTGTTGGTGCTGCTGCTGGTGTTGTTGCAACACCTGCAAATAGTTGTTGTTGCTGTGATTCTGATGCTGCTGATGTTGGTGTGGCATATGTGGCGGCTGTTGTTGCTGCTGCTGCTGTTGCTGTTGCCGGGCATATGTGTTATTATGGATCTGCAAATATTTCTGGGTGGGCGAACAAATGCCCGTGGGCGTGGTCGGGTAAAGACCACCGAATTGCTGTCGATTCAACTGATTCATATTTGCATTGTTATTGTTGTTGTTGTTCAGATGATGGTGGTTGTTGTTGTTGGTATTGTTGTTGTTGTTATTGTTAAGCAACAAATTGTTATTGTTGTTGTTGTTGCCATACGGTGACAATGGTATGTGTCCTGTTGTCGCCGGCATGACATTGGGTGTCTTGGGGCTCTCGTTGTAGCCGGCCAACAAAGCTGTCAATGTGGTGCGATAGACCAGATTGAAGTCTTTGTCCTGAGGCATAAAATATCGTTCCGGTACTTCCGGCTTAATCATGGGGGTTGTCAAACGTAAAATCTCTTGACGGGCTTCGTAGATTTTGTCTGTTGGCAGAGGAGTGGGAGTAAAATTAAATCAGGGAATGTTGAACTTGATCGTTAACTTACCTATAAACTTTTCGACTCCTTTAACAACAATGGCCAAAGTGCTTTGTCTTTGCTTCTGGCGCAATGTTATGTAAACGCCATATTTAGTGCTAAGGCTCATTATTTCAGAGGCATCGTTTTGATTGTCGGGAAAGTCAAATATTAAGGCAATCGGTAAATTACCCTATCAGAGGGAGAGAGAGACAAATATGGTCAGGGAATATATTGGGAGATAGAAGTCTCCTATGTTAGCGAATAGATTATAAGCTTTACTTACAAGTAATTGCTGTCGTGCCTTATAGACACCTTCTATGGTCCCTGTTATAGTCACTTGAGATTTTTTCAATGGTTTAACATTCATATCTGATAAATCGGGAAAGATTATCTAAAAGAAAATTGCAAACATTTAATATTAATGTCAGAGTACATTATTTCTGCAAAAAAAATATTGGTCCAGCACTCAGGAGATGTTGACAGAAGAGACTTGGACGGGGTAAAGATGAAACAAAGAGTAATGGTATTTACTACATACAGATTGAGTTGATAAAGAATGTGTACTACGGCAATTGACAACAAAATAAAATAATAAAAGAAGTACGAACGTCGACTGGGGTGACCGCATTATATATTGATATTTTAGAAATAATTCAAATTACTTTTAAAACAAGTAAATAAGTTTCAGTCGTTTACGTCGATTCATATATACCCTCACTCTCGGAATCAAAATTCCGATCATTTTTAAGAACTCTTATATTACATAGGGCCGAACTATTTGTGCAAGATGTGGATTTCAGATACTGGTATAGAAATTATAAAAGATTTAATTTTACATATGATAGGAACAATTGTGTGGCGGGTATAACGACTATAAAAGCACTGTCAAATATAACATTTCAGAGTACGACGACCATTCGTATAGCAGTTATAAGAGCTTTAGTTTTACGCAGTTTAGGGTAGTTTGTTTGGGAGCTACTAGAAACTCCATAATTCGTAAGGTAAAAGAGATTATAAAAACTTGATCAAATGCCAAAATATAGCTGATTCTGGATATCCGTGCGGAAGTTATCTTAGTTTTAATTTAACATAAGAATATGGACCATTTGTGTGGGAGGTACCAGAAGAAGCGTGAACATTTCGTCCATACACTAATTTAAACTAAGATTGGGAAAAATATTAATACCTGAAAAGTTTGAACATAACCCTTAACTTCTTTAGATAAATATCGTGTACACCAGATGTATCGCAGGACTACAAAGTCCCAAAAGACACAATTTTTTAAAAAAATGATTTGAAATACTTATTCGCATTCTATGTTATATGTGTCAAATTAAAGAAGATAATATGTGTTAAAAATAAATTAAATTTCATGAGGCTTTATGTATTAGGTTAGCATTACCAACCATTTCATGTTTTGGCTCTTAAATAGTAAAATATGATTAAACTAAATAAACTAAGGGGAACATTAAATGGTTGGTTATGCCAAACTAATACAGATAGAAGCTTGCAATTTTAAGTATTTTTAACAGACATTCTCGTCTTTTATATGACAGATACACCGGTGTCATAGGGTGCGAATAAGTATTTCAAATATTTTTTAAAAAATTTATCATTTAGAAATTTTTAGTCCTGCGAAGGGGGAAGGATGAGGAATTTAAAAACTAAAAACGCCAATGAATTCCATTTCATTTATATAGTTTCAGACTTATATCATCCGGCAAAGATACAAGCCGACCGATTTTAAGCCGTCAAGCCGCCGCCGCTGCATATTTCTGCATGTGTTCCTATAAATAACAATGAACAACAGCTCCTCTATTGTGATTTTTTAATGTGTCAAAGTAGGTAGAGTATTATCATTCTTTGGAAGGATTATGATATTCAAGATATTTGGTCAAATATGCTTCACATGAAATAATTGCAAAAATATTTATTAAATTCATCCATATTATAAATTTTCCCACTCCAAAAAAATTGTATGGGAGAATAATATTAAATTATGGGAACATTGGCTAATATTAACGAATATTGAACTACTTGCCAAAAAATAAAAGAAAAAGTGTTAAGAAATAATAAAAATTGTTCCTTCCATTTTCCCAAAATTGTCAAATAAATAGGGGTGATCGAATGTCAGAACGAGTCGGAAAATCAGCCGAAAGCAGCCGCCGGTAATTATGGGTCGGCTTGTAACTCTAAGACAAAGAATGATATATTATATTTATTTAAAAATTACACATGTTTTCAGAAGCGTCTAGTTAGCAGACGCCTTGATACAGCGACGAAGTATCTTCCAGAGCATCATTAATCGATTCAAACTTCATTTCTGGGGGTATGTACAGCAATTTTGTTTTCGTTACGCAGCCTAATATATATAGCTATTCGGTCGATATGTTTACTACATCAAAAGATGTAAGTTGTCCTCAATCAAATGCCATCGGCCAAGATCCAATAAATTTTGATCTTATAACATTTTTGACTCTAGGTCTCTTAAGTTTTAAATTTGTGTACTGTTTCACTGAAATCGCCTCTAAGAAATTAATGCTCTACAATCCAAATCTATATATATAAAAGAGTTGCGTTACTGACTGACTTATCATTGACAAGCCCCAGACCAAACGGCTGAAGCCAGTGTTATGAAATTTGCAGGGTAGTTCCCAAATATGGCGTAGACGTCGACTAAGAAAGGGTTTTAAGAAATTCGTACTCTTAGGGGGTAAAATGGCCCAAAAAGGGATAAATATCGAATCTTCGTCCAGACTAAACGGCAGTAGCTATAAACATGAAATTCGGTGAGTTCCTTGCAATGACCATGCAGACGAGCTACAAATAGGGATTTTTAGAAATTTGTACTTTTAAGGGAGGAAAGAGACAAAACGGGATAAAAATGGTACCAATTTAATAATTACAGCTAGAATCGTGAAAATCGGTATTTATATTCCTCTGACAACGTAGACTTGCAACATAAATTGATTTTTCGAAATTTGTACTTATAAGGAGTGAGCGGGACCAAAAGGGATAAAAATGGTACCAACTAAAGTATTGTAGCTAGAATCGTGACATTTGGTACGTAAATTCCTATGACAATATAAAAGCGAAGTCAAATTGGATTTTTCGAAATTTGTACTTATAAGGGGTGAGCGTGACATAAAGGGATAAAAATGGTACCAACTAAAGTATTACACCTAGAATCGTGAAATTTGGTACGTAAATTCCTCTGATCATATAAAAGCGAAGTAAAATTGGATTTTTCGAAATTTGTACTTTTAGGGACGTGCGAGACAAAAAGGGATTAAAAATGGTACCTACTATAGTATTACACATAGAATCGTGAAATTTGGTATGTAAATTCCTCTGACAATATAAAAGCGAAGTAAAATTGGATTTTTCGAAATCTGTACTTTAAAGGGGCATGCGGGATAATAATGGTACCAACTAAAGTATTACACCTAGAATCGTGAAATTTGGTATCTATGTAAATTCCTATGACAATATAAAAGCGAAGTAAAATTGGATTTTTCGAAAATTGTAATTTTATGGGGCGTGCGGGACAAAAAGGGATAAAAATGGTACCAACTAAAGTATTACACCTAGAATCGTGAAATTTTGTATTTAAATTCCTCTGACAATTTAAAGGCGAAATAAAATTGGATTTTTCGAAATCTGTATTTTCAGTTTAGTCTAGAATTTAACCATGAATCGTCTTACAAACGAACAACGCTTGCAAATTATTGAATTTTATTATCAAAATGCGTGCTCTGTTAAGAAAGTTCATCGCGCGCTTCCATTTTATGGTCAGTTTAATCTACCCACTGAAGCGGCTATTCGGGCTATTGTGACTAAATTTCGCACCAAATGTACATTGTTGGACATTAAACTACCAACACGCTTACGTAGAGTGCGAACGGAAGAAAATATCGCAGCTGTATCGGCCAGTGTAATGGGCCTCTGTTACTCAAAAACGTGGAAATGCCAAAATTGGACTAAGCGGATGGACCATTTGAGGCGCAGTCAAGGTCAACATTTGCATGAAATAATCTTCAAACATTAAATTATATGGACCGTACTATCGATTCAAATAAAGATTTCATGAATTTTTCTGAATTTTATGTGTTTATTTTTTTGAAAAACTTTCCTATAGCTTTTAAAAAATCACCCTTTAAAAGCGCAGTAAAATTGGACTTTTCGAAATTTGTACTTTTAAGGGCTGCGCGGGACGAAAAGGGATACAAATTGTGTACAGTCCTTTAATTACGTAAACGCGGAACATACATGGATATTTCAAAATTTTTACTTAAAAGGAGGTACGTCCCGACAATAAATAAATGTGTTACCAAATAAAGTACATATTTTTAGGGGAAGCAAAAACACATTTTACCTATAGTGGTTTTTCAAAATGTGTACTTCTTGGGAAAGAGGTACAAAAAGTTATAAAGTAGCTGGCTGCATCTAGAAACATGAGATCGAGAATATAAATGGTGGTAATTTTTTGTTCAAAACTTGGAAGAAAATGATAAAAATTATACATACGAAGGAGTGCATATCGACAAGCACATTACTTTGGCTGTGTGTGAGTGCTATCTAACAGCAGGATTCAAAATTACTATTTTAGATGTATCTATATCCACGAAAAGAAAATGAAATAAATACTATCCAAAAACAGAGACGGATAAAATTAACAAATAACTGGATTTTTCGAGTGCGAAGCAGCGGGTACTGCTAGTATTACATAGAATCTTAATGTTATTTTCCATATCAAGTTATATTTCAGCTAAAAATACTTCTGTTAAAGTCAATCATTTGGGTCCATAGCCCCCATACAAATGAATCTTTAATGCACACTGTTTCCACTCTAGAATCCACATCTTACATCGGATATTGATCAAATTTTCAAGATCATGTTCGATTTCAACTACACCGATTAAATAAAAATGAGCTAAAACTGAGGAAAATTGAACTGCATATTGCGCTAAGTACAATCTTTCCTTGAAAGTAGAATATGCTTTGAACTTGATTCTAGTTCAATTTTTCCTCGAAGCAAATAAAATTTTCCCCAATTGAGGAAAATTATTCTTCAAACAATTTAAATCCGTAATCAATCTGAGGAATTTTTTTCCTGAAATTTTACTACCACCAAGGACACTCAAAACATGTAAATCTGTACTCCATCTGAGTAAAATTTTACTCGTTGAAGGACAAAGTTTATTTAAAATAAGTTCGGTGCTCTCCACTTTCTACGCCTTTTCAATTCGGTGATTATGTTGGCAAGTTAAAATATGTATTTTCTAGTAAAAGTCAAATCGTAATCGACCGATTAGACACATGACATAGATGTCTCTAATTAAAATATAATGCTTTGTGTGAAATTTGATCGAAAGTGTTTAAGTTATGTGGTTTATAGAGCGGAAAAAGTCAAATCGGACACGAAATCTGTATTGTGACGTTCGTCATTGACCCTCAAAACTTAACTGTGCCAACTTTTGTTAGGATCGGACAATAAGTGCGACCAATACTTTGATCACAAGAATAAATGGATATACAGGCATACGTACATGGCTAAATTGATTCAGAAAGTGATTCCAAGTGGATCAGTATATATAAAAATGGTTCTACCTCGCTTCCTTCTGCATGTTACAAACAAATGCAGTGGAGGGTATAATAATGACATCATGAAATACTTCTCAAAATTACTTTTGCCATATAGTTGAGCTATTACTCTATTGTTACTATTGCTGCAAAGGCTAGGTAGGTGGCTTCGCAGTGACTGTTTAAAATAATATTTCAAGTATTTAAGAAGAAAATATAGACAAACGAATGATAATTGATTTATAATTTCCTTAATACTTAATGTATGATGAACTTGGCATAAATTTAACTAGACACATTGGCTTAATTTGAAGGAATAAACAAATGTTCTACGTAAAATTTCCTAAATTAATTTTTTCCCTACATTATTTCCTTTATCTTTTCTTAAAACCTATGAAATTTTCATTCAATTTCAATTTTCTTCAAGACAAGTACGAATTTACTTAATTGGGATTATGTCTATGACTGGGAACAGAATCCAAAACAGTTCATTTTCACTGTATGGAATATTATTTGATTTGTGAATTGGAGGTTTCCTTCATAATGAAAATACACTCCGAATTATGGCTATATTTTCATTTTTCATTTAAATTGGAATTTCATGCGGCATTCTCTTATAACCTTGAAATTTTCCGAAAATTGATTAACTATTTCGATACCGATTGTCCCACCAGAAACTAAAAATGTTTGAAGATGTCTTACTCGGAATATGTACCTTAAATTGTCATCGAGGTTACCTAAGTGACAGGTACACAGAATATATGTCTCAATGGGACTGTAATTACCTTAGTGTTTGTACGCTCCATAATACTCAATAGGTTGGTATTATTTTTTCCTTTAACAATCTCATGATGTTGAGGTGATATCTCCAGTTGCATATTAACTAAAATTTGACTCTAAAAAAGACAATCATGAAGAAACAAGGGGAAATAAAAGTATGTGTTAATGGAAGCTAATAAAATTCTAGACAAGGATGATCTGCAAATCATGTTCGATCGAAAACGATTCTCTCGCAGTGATATGAAAATTATAATAATAATATAAATATAAATAAATATAATAGTTATAAAATAAAGTTAAATTTATAATAATCAAAAGCGGATACAAACTGCAATATTATCACAAGAAAAGTTTATCAATGTTTGTGTGGCTTCTTGAACATGTCCAGCTTCCTTTTCGGAGCCCTTCACCAAAACCAGGGATGAGTGCAATTTCGGACGAGAAGAGAAAATGACCTACACGGGAAATCAAATGGAGATTGTACTACAAATAAATCACATAAAATATGTCTCAGTTATACCTGCACATTGTACTTTTGCTCGACCATCGTTACATAGGGAGTATCCCGGTCTGGTTGCGGACGTCCGGGTGCCATTACCGGCAATTCAAATGATATCAATAGGGGAGTGGAGAGACGCACCAAAGACCTGGCCTTTTCGACGCCCTCCAAAGAACCGCATAAAGAAACTTGATTGGATTTCTCCGTGGGATTCGAACGATTCGAATCGGGAAAATGAATGTGGGTGGACGTCTCCTCCATAATACGTTTGATGTTGTTGCCACCACGTCCTATGATGTAGGAGTGATCGGTGTAGGAGACATCCATTTTCATGATGACACGGGTGCCCTGTGATAATATTGCATATTAAGTCCAAAGAATATAGTAAGTGGAGGTGATGGTGTCATACCCTTGAGTCTAAACTGGCTAAAATGCGCTCTTTGGCTTTAGCCACCTCTTCGGCTTTACCCACAATGCGTACATGAGGATCTTGAAGGGAAGACATTTATAAAGAGTAATGGAGAAAGGGAAAATGTTGTAGGAGGGAATGAGGAGTGCTTACCCTTTTTACTCTTAGCTCCAATTTTAAGTCTACAAGGCCAGCTTATATAAGTCTCGGTTGTTTTCATAACCTAAACGCTCAGAAGTTATTCAAATTTGCCGGATTTAGTTTAGATATCCTGTAATAAATACTTACGCTCTCGAAAAAATATTCAGCTCCATTCATACCCTCGATGGAACTTTCCGCTGGAAAAAGGATTTAAGATTATTTGTGTACACAAAGATTAAAAATACAATAAACATATGATTTTCTTGTGGGAAGGTTCTAAAAATAGTCTCAACTCTTGCTCAAATCGTTTGTGGCCTAAAGTTGTATGTCCAGTCTGTCCGCTTTTACCTTTTATCATCTGCTCCAATTTCTGTCGATCCACTTTGAAACGTTCCGTATGCAAATCGTCCGGATTTGAAACACCCAATTTCAGTGCTATCGCTCGTATGTCACTCCAGTCACTGTCCACCGATGATATTTCACTTTGCGTCTCACTCGGTGCACCGCTCGATGAGGCCAAAGTGGCAGCTGCTGAGGCCGCAGCCACCGAGGCTGCGGTCGGATATAGAAGTTTGTTGATACAGGAAATCATGGTGCTCGAGATGATGATCGTGTTGTTGTTGTTGTTTAATGTGGGGGTATCAGTCGTTGTTGATATTTAAAAGGCGCTCAGAAAAAGTCGTGTTGCGAAGGATAGTTAATTTTCGAAGTGTATTGTTGTGCGTATGTAAATAAAGTTGTAGGGAAAATGCTGAAAAGGTAAGAAGGAAAGAGATCGGACTAATATAAATTCTCGATCGTACGTAAGCCACTGCATATCAATCTACTAATGAAAGCATTCATATGACAGACCAACATGGAATTGTATTGAGTTTGGTGTCATCGCATCACATTATCTTAGATTTATGTTCTGAAGTAAAGGAGAAACATCTGTTTGATGTGTTAGGTGTTAAAGATATTAAGAATTTGTTTGCAGGAGAAATCAATCAACAAATAATATGCAACAAAAATGTTCTCAAATAATATTTTCTGATTTATGTTTAAATTATAAAAAAAGTTTCAATAAGATTCTAATTTTCGCCTTAAATATTTGTACTTCCATTTTAGAAATATAAGTGCGGCAACAAAAGATTTGATGCTCACTTAAATGTACAAATAAATATAATATTTTAATTATTTCAAACCACGCTTATAAGGTAATGCGTAAGGTAATAAGGTTAATTCAAAAAATAAATATTCTTATATTTATATTTTCAAAAAGCTTAAATACCATAAATATTGGTAGATAGTGGGTGCTACAGTTGGTTGCATTTCCA